>JABSSW010000065.1:22143-222331 GCA_018902385.1 Physcia stellaris
AGTTCTATATCTTCTGTATCAGCCTAAACACCCAAGAGTCCTACATCGCTTCTACATCGTTACCACCCTTCCGTCCCACCGGTTGACTTCCCCCAGCGTAGGGACTGCTGACCCTGTTAGAATTGAACGCTTCTGGGCACGCCTGGCCTAAGATCATCAGTCAAAGCGCTCGTCATCCAATTCTGTCGTACTTTGACTTCTCAACATATAACAGAATATGTCGAGCTGCCAAAACCAATTTACTTACCTCGATACCAGATAACCATGAACGCGAGGACAGAAGGATACTCTGGTGACATCAATCAATTATTCCGTGCAAGAGTGTTAAAAGTCCTTGCTACAGTCCTTGTTTGCGAGGCTAATCCTGTGCTCTGCTTCTCTTTGGTAGAACGCTACAGATGTGCTTGTTATCGGAGTCGATTGAGCAAAGTCGCGAACGAGAAGTAGAGACAAAACATGAATACAGCAGTACTTCGTACTGATTACTATGTCCTCAGAGAATCTGCGAAAGCTGGCACGAAGTTGTTGGTCGTCGACTCAATCAATTCTTTGCCTTGATGATTTTGGTTGATAATTTTACCCAGTCATCTTGAGGTCAGCCTTTGGCCCTTTGACTTTTAACATAACCATTGGGCGTGTTGTCAAGGCGAACAAGTCTTCACGTAGATCCGTCGATGCTGGTCACCAGAAACACACAGTCTCTAACATCTGTGCCGCGAAATGGCCCATCTAAAGGACCCTGTTGTGTTGTGGCTTACCTTAGGATAAACAAGATTATTTAGTACATAGAAGTCTTGGTTGTACTTGGCTGTCTGTTTGGGTATAGAATTCTTCATCCCTCATCTCGAATTCCATTCAAATCTTCACAGGTGGCATGCAGTCTAACAAGCTATGAATGCTCAATCCTCGACATGTGAATTGTTCGGAAGATTTGTTTTGAGGGGGTCTGTGGCACAGTAGTATCAGACTGTTGTAGTCAAGGGAAATTGAAGTGCGCCTTAGCAGGCATATCGAGGCTTTTAATTACGCATAATAGTGCCCGTCTCCGGAACTAAGAGCGAGTCGAACTACGAGTACAGGAACATCGATCGCACTTTGCACCACTCCGCCATTTTATTTCCATTGTTCTTCCGTGACTTGACGTTTGTTCGGTCTCTGTAGCTTGCTCTGCTACCGTCACTGCAAAGTGCAAACACAGTCATTTGGTTGGAAGCCATTCAAGTGCTTTCTCGGATCTCGAGGTCGTCTGGAGGGTCTCCGCTCTCCCTCCAAAACCTTGTCCGATTTTGGGTTAGTTCGGCTGAAGACTAAACAGCTGCTTTGCACCACCAACTGCCACATTCCCAATCCTCAATAATCTCAGCTTATTCTTGACGTTCAGCCTGTTCAGCAGCACGTCATTGTGATCCTTCACCCTGCCAATTGGCCATTATCAACAGCCTGTGTCACGCTCCAAGTCGATCCATCGAGCTGCCTCGGCTTCCGCCCGTATTCACCTGTCCCTCGCCCTTTCTCGGTCGCTCATTCTGGGAAACGTCTCCATATCCGATCCACGCCAATTCGCTCTCCTCCTATAGTGTGTCGCAGGTGCCGGCCAGATCTTTTGCACTGTAGCAGCCTACACCAACAATGTCATCCGAGATGTCGGGGGAGCAAATGCAAGCAAAGATTGCGGCTGCTCGACGCGACGCAGAAGGCCTGAAAGACAGGATCAAGCGCAAGAAAGACGAGCTAGCAGACACATCTCGTAAGTTGGACATGAATCGATAGTGTATTGTCGCGCGCATTTGGGGTTGTGAAATCATTGGGAAACCCATTCCATGCGCTCGGGCTAACGACATCACTCCCAGTACGGCAGGTAGCCCAGAGCAATACAGACCAATTACCCCGGATTGGCATGAAATCCCGCAAACAACTCAAAGGCCACCTCGCCAAGATATACGCAATGCACTGGTCGACAGATCGCAGACATCTTGTGTCTGCCTCACAAGACGGAAAACTGATCATATGGGACGCCTACACCACCAATAAAGTCCACGCCATTCCCCTTCGCTCCTCTTGGGTCATGACATGCGCCTACGCACCGAGTGGAAATTTCGTCGCTTGCGGTGGTCTCGACAATATATGCTCTGTTTACAATCTCTCCACCAGAGAAGGGCCTACCCGTGTTGCTCGCGAACTTTCTGGTCACTCTGGCTACCTTTCCTGCTGTCGATTTATCAACGACCGTCGAGTACTGACCTCGTCCGGCGATATGACATGCATGCTTTGGGATGTCGAGACTGGATCAAAAGTGACGGAATTTGCGGATCACTTAGGAGACGTTATGAGCATCAGCATCAACCCCACAAATCAGAACGTGTTCGTTTCTGGGGCCTGCGATGCGTTCGCCAAACTGTGGGATATTCGCACTGGGAGGGCTGTTCAGACCTTTGCTGGTCATGAATCGGACATCAATGCTGTCCAGTTCTTTCCTGATGGGCAAGCTTTTGGAACAGGCTCTGATGACGCCAGTTGCCGTCTATTTGACATTCGTGCAGACCGAGAAGTCAACACATACGCAGTAAGTCTCGGTCCCGCTTTGACAGCAATCTCTTGGCTTTCTCCTATGAAAAAATCAATCTTTTGTCTTTCAATCCTACTAACAAAGAGCTAAAAATATGGACCCTGTTGTTCCGTCCAATAATTAGCGGGTTGGGCTGTTGGTCACCAGAGCACCTTTGTTAGCAAGCTGCTCACGTTGGATGTCACGTATTTGCTTTCTGGACAGAGCGATCGATGCAATGTACAAAAGCAACGACTAACGATCATCTTCTTTAATAGAGCGACCAAATCCTCTGCGGCATCACCTCCGTCGCGTTCTCGGTCTCCGGGCGACTACTCTTTGCAGGCTACGATGATTTCGAATGCAAAGTAAGCTAAATGCCTGAGACATGAGCTGTTCACGAGGAATGGCTACCTCAAGACGGATCTTGATTACTGACTTAATTCAAAGGTGTGGGACGTCCTGAGGGGTGACCGAGTAGGCAGCCTAAGCGGCCATGAAAATCGGGTCAGTTGCTTGGGGGTGAGCAATGATGGCATGAGCTTGTGTACCGGATCCTGGGACTCAACTGTAAGTCTTCTTCGTTATGAGATGCAGCATGGATAAGAGACATGGACTAATTTTACTTCTTCTACAGCTCAGGGTTTGGGCGTGGTAATTGTGCATATGTCGCTTGTCGAGGGTAAACACATCGGCAGTATGCTTGGGGCAAGCGTACCATAGCTCGATGCTGGAAATTGTTTACACTGTAGTCGACAAGCTCATCGGTCGACTTTGGAGATCGATGCAAGAAGCTGGAAAGGTGAACGTGGTGCTATACGGGTATACCATAACACGGGAATTCCATCAACGGTACACGTTCGTCCAACAAACATCCTCCTAATCATGGCGACTGTACATATGGGCGTGTGCGGCGGTCATGTCTCGCCGAAGCGGCAGAAGTATTCGTCAAGGCTCCTTATTCCGGCGGACGTTGTGTATATCCAATCTCTTTGACAATTTCTCTGGCAGGCGAAAGGGGGTGGATAGCCGTTCTAATATTTTCTTTTGTGATACCTCAGTACTCCGCGGTCGGTTTGCGTTCTAAAAGTGTGCGCGGGTGGACAGATGTTTGGGAGTTGTGCAATTCATATACAGCTACCGAGTCAGAGCTCTTTTGCCAATCAGCGATAGCCGAAATCGAATCAAACCGGCGTCCTTCTCAAATTGCTCGATCGAGATTCAAGGATGCTAAATGCGCAATAAACCGATACTTGCAGGATTTAGGGGCGAGTCTGGATAATGTAGCGAGTTTTCTCCAATAAGCAGCTGCATAAGCTGTTTTGCTAGCTTTCCTCGACTACTGCAAGTGATGCTCCCACCACATTTGTCTCGTACTCGTTCGATAGGAATCCGAATCAAATGAGCTTGTCCGAGAATTGTTTTGACAAGCTGGGAAACAAAGGCTGATCTGGATGACAAGAGACAAGGGCATCTCACAGTAGTGAATGTTTCATGACATCACAGTGGGAAGGTATTTAGGGATGAGCTCCCCGAACCATCTCCTTCTCTCAGACATTCAGCTTGCAGTTGTATCTTTTCATCAAATTTCTCAGGAAATCATTACTGGACCTACAGAATGCCAAACATCTTCGAGCAGTTTTGCTATCGATTAGGCTCGCAATTGGGTTAATATTCGGTGAACATGATGCAAATCGGACGAGACGAGCGATCGACGGGAATCAAGCCTGAGCAAGTCGGCTCTGTCTAGAACCTCTTCCGATTTGACAGCTACACTGGACTCTACCTACTTTTACTCATGTACGATGGTGTCATTGATGAGATTATCTTAGCAACAGTATCAATGTGGATAGCGTGCTAATGGCTTTCCGACATTGGTTCTCACGTGCCCATGCTTTTCCGAATGGATACCCATCCAAGAAATTGGTGACAAGACTAGGTGTTCAGATGGTGATCCGGATGAGAGTAGCAGAAGTCTCTTTTTGATCTGTTCTTCGGGGACCCAACGGCAGACCCGAGGATCTTCCCTCTCATCATCATGAAACGCATTGGTAGGCGAATTAAAACGCTGGTCCTCACGGGAGATGCACAATCCTGTCGGATTACGGATCGGTCATTGGTCGATAAGCAGCCTCCCAGCCCAGGTGCTTGACGTCGGCCTTTATTCACATCAAAGGATTGGCTTCTCGTAGGCCGGGAAATGACCATGAGTCTGAGTCGAGAAGGCTGACCGGGGTCACCATCAGAGATGCAAGCCCGATGGCGCAAGAATAAGATCAAGTACGAGGTAGAAGCAGAAGTGGGCAGAGGCTAATGTAAGGCATCTCCGGGCATCACCGTGTTATACCAATTCACGACGCTTGGGCTTGATCTGGCGAAGTGACATTTGACAGCTCCAAAGTCTAAATTGCTTTGGTACGGGGAGTGGTCTGCAAGCACAATGATGAGAAGCGTCTCCAAGATTTTGGCTAGCAATAGCAAGCACCGGAAGGATGATATTATTGTCCATGGACTCGAACCTAAGACAAGCAATCGGCGATGAACAATGGACACCAGACGGTTACGCCGCAGTAGATTCGGGTGGACATCCTTGGTGTTGGACGGTGCCACATTCCTCGCCAGATATCCACGTGGCCCACATGGTCAGGGAGTGAGCTGGGACGAAGAGGCCAGGCTACGTTTCGAGTGCTGCACTGGAGATTATTAAGAGCCCCTGAAGGTGAGATGAAGAAACAGGGCAGACCAGGATTGGACCTGACAAATTATGAAAGAAGGAAAATAGGGAAAGTAGGATGGTGGTCCGTGCTGGGATCAAGGCATGCCAAGAAGCGAACTACTGCAGCTGCCACGAGGTCTCTGCTCTCGAGTAGTGAGGTACAGTATCCGTAATCTAAATATGAAGCCACACTCCCTGGTAGCTAGTAGTTAGCTATTCACTCCCCTCCTCAATCCATTCAATTCCAAACTTTGTGCCTGACAACAATCGCTTTTCTCTCGAGATCAATTGAGAAAATTAATCCCTGCTCTCCATCTGCCCTGTTTGCTGCAGTCCCGTAAACCTTCAGCGCATTCCCTGCTGTCACAGTCAGAGACCACATCAGACTGACCGCATCCCACATCGGCCCCCATTCCCGAGGCCTGCATCCTTTGTCGCAGCAGACAACCAACCTCGCGTCTCACCACCGCAATACAAAAACAAATCCAACTTCCTCTCTCCCTTTGACCTCTGATCCATCCTCCAATGTCCAATCCCGCCCAAGACGAGTTCAACGCCTTAGCCAGCGCACAGCACCACTCGCCGCGAACACACCCCGAAGACACCAGCTCCCTCTCCTCCTCCAACGACGGAACAACCCTGCACTCCGACCACGCCGACGAACCCCCTCACCGCTCGTTCTCCCCGCGCTCTCCCGGCAACATGCCATCCATGACCTACACCATCCCGACCAACGTCAGCTTCAGCGCCAACACCGGCCCCAAAGGCGTCATCGCCGACGCGCGCTCCTTCGAAACCGCCAAAAAGCGCAGTTTCCGTCAAACCCTGCACGCATTCTCCAACGGGCAGTCGCCGCCTTTATTCGGCAGCAAGAACAACAAGAAGAACGCGTTCGATTTCAACCGGGAGAAGAGCCCGAGCCCGGACATCTCGGCCGATGATGACGAGGATGAGTTCATGCGCACGTGGCGGCAGAACCGACTCGACGAGTTGGCGAACATGAAGAGCGAGGTGAGCACCAAGAGGAGGAGTCCGAGCAAGCGGAAGTACGGCGGGCTGGTGGCGGTGGATCCGTCCGGATACCTGGACGCGGTGGAGAAAGTCGCGAGCGAGACGATCGTGGTGGTGCTGATCTACGATCACGAGGTAAATACACATGAACCCCTTTCGCGAATGCGGTGACATGTTTTCGCTAATTTCCGCTTTTCTCGCAATTTCACAGTCCCCCGAAAGCGGGCGAGTGGAAGACGCGCTCGACAAGCTGGCGCAGAAGCACAACACCACCCGCTTCGTCAAGCTGCACCAGCTCGAAGCCGAGATGGACGAGATCGCCGTGCCCGGCATCCTGGCGTACCAGGGCGGCGAGTGTTTCGCCAACCTGGTGTCGCTGATGAGCGAGATGCCGGCGGGCAGGGAGATGAATCAGGCGAATCTGGAATGGCTTTTGCAGCAGTGAGTTTTTTCCCTCACCATGAGAATTGGAGCTCGAGAATTCGCTGACGGGTTTTGCTATGCTTGCAGACATAGAATCCTACTCTGATTCCTTTGTCCATTCCCTCGACTCTGATTCTTTTTACCCTCTTTGTCCTACTGATGATACAACAATCCCTGGAGCGGTTCGGCGTCTAGAGAAAAACGGGCGGGGGCACAGCATCAACATTGGGCGTTTTATACATAATAATGGGCCGCGAAGGGAAGGAAACTCGGTCTGGAACTGAGATACATGGCTTTATGTATATGCTATTCACACTTCTCTGAGCGCGGCGTGGCGAAGTGAGGCAAAGGAAAGGAAAGGGGTTTTGGATTGGAAGGGGGCTGGGCGGCCATGACATACAAGCCCCCCGGGGCCTTCATTGTGTTTTGGTAGATATACTTACTCTGTAATAAGTTATACACTTTCTTCTGTTCCTTGTGGCTGTTGTGCCGTCGTCGTGCATAAAGAACCAAATATCGCGTGTCGGGGCTCGATCTGATACCCAGGCAAGATGTATCCTACCCTCGGAGTCTGGGTGCTTGCTGAAGAGTGCTGTATGGCCTTTCCCACCAACGTAGTAACCCTTCCTCTTGTCGGGCCTACTACGAGTGCATCGATCATCGGCTAATAGGCCCTCATTCATGCTCTGGACAGGCTGCCTCCAATGTATAGGGATAGCGTATTCTCAAGCAATTGGGCTACATTGGTCTGCTTATTATATTCATTCATCTCAGCCAAAGAGTCCCCGTTACTAGGGTCTAGGACTGAACAAAGACTACCACAATTATAAGTAAGAACTGACTCTCAAATATTACATTCCAAACACGCCTTTCCGTACTTGCACTGGGTATCAACCATTTCGCCCTTCCAACGCCTGCAAACACCACATCATTTCCCTGCATACTCCTGTCCCATCCAAAAGGCTAACGCTAACCGAGGAAGCGTGAGCGCTTGATCGGCTTCGGGAACAGCTTGCCCGGTTCCGCGCCGCCGTGGGTTCCTTCAGCGGGTTCACTGTCATGGCAAGCCTGGAGATGCGCGACGAGGTTACTGCCAGAAGTAGAATCAGCATCTATCGCGGCCCAAGAAAAGGAAAAGGGGCTACAGGATGGAAAAAGGGTCACGTACTTGACGGGCAGATAGGGGCGAGACTCGGCCATTGCCAGCCGAATCTTTTCCGCCGCGGAAGCGGTGTGTTCGCGGAAATGCGCCTGCATCTCTGCCTGGCCTTCCTCCGTGGAAGCGGCGTGCACGCGCTTGTTGCATGCTTCGAAGGTGCATGTCCAGATATCGCCTGGGCCCTGAGGCTCCGTCGACGGCAACGGGTAGCTGACCAGGATTTTCTTCTCGGTTATGCGTGGGAGATAGGTATGGTGAGAGGCATAATTGTCAAGTGCGGAAGAATGTTTCGGGGCGCGTGATGAAGTGCGGTTGGGCAAAGTGGTCGTATTGCGAGCAGCAGCGGTTGCGAGTGGAGATGCACCGTCGACCATCTCTTCGTCACTGGAATCGTCTGAGTCGGAGGGTTTGGCTTTAGGTATTTTACCACGACGCTGCATGGCTTTTGTACTGTATTTGCTTCCTTTGGGCTGCAAGATAGATTTGCGTTTGTGTGAACCAGTCTCGGGACTAGACTTTGGGCTTGGGGTTTCAGGGTCGTCGTCTTCAGAGGCGTTTGAAGACGAGCTGGAGGAATCATCAAGGACGATCGGATCCTGCTTTGCACCGTTCTTCGAAGCATTACGGGTGGCAGCGTTCCTCGCGGACGGGCGACCTCTCGCTTTGCCAGTTCCAGTGATCTTATCAGGTTCGATGGGTTTGTCAGGTTTGCTGTTTCTTCGTTGCGGCTCATAAGTGGCACTTGGCTCGTTACGCCCTTTGTTGCGTGCCATTCTTGATTGAATTTCGGCGACTGTCTCCTGCGTACAATTTAAGGATACGGACAATAGAGGTGACAACTAACACCTACCGGAAATTTGTGGGTATAGTAAGTGAAGATCGCCGAATTCTCCCAATCGAGATCCTCCTGGGCTTCGAACATGCAAGTAATAATGTATTCGCGATGTTCATGAAATCCTTCGCGAACGTCATCGGCGTCGACGCGCCGACAAGGGTTGGAGCCGTGAAGATAATACTATAGTGTTGTTCAGCAATGAGGCTTAATTATCGGCGTTGATGCTATCAGCGTACGTCTTTGAAAATGGCATTGGCATATCGCTCGAGACCTTTGCCCGAAAGTTTCGGATTCTTTTTTAGGGCCCTTCTCAGCTTGTCTGCCAGCATGTAGAACATTGAGGCGGCTTCGTGCATTCCGTCGAAGGTTTGCCTGTAAACAGGTGCTGGATCTCGGAGTTCGAACCATCCTGCTCGACCTGCCGCCCAGAATCCGTAGGTGCCATCGTCATACTCGGCGAACGCGTAAGTTGTGATCCCTGCTAACTCAATAGTTTTCGTCCGATATTTATCATTTTTGACTTGGGTTCTCTTGTTAGCCAGCAACCTCACGCGAAGAATTTCTAGACACATACTGTTCTGTCTGTACGCTGGATCGACTGTCTCGAGTGTTCCAAGGACTTGAACGGGGTTGTTAGTATTCGCAGCAAACAAGCTCACTGGCTCCCCTGTAGTTTGGGAGAGGACCTTTGTTTTTTTGAGTGTGTACGAGGGCCAATTGTCGGAGTCTTTGATTCTGGGATTCCTAGCCTCCAAGATATCGTTCTCCAGGATAGCCATATTGTTTGTTCTATGTGTTGATGGCCGGGAGCAAGTGAATGGGCAGCTTCAGTCGCGCCGGGCAGAAGCATGTTCCTCGCTTATGATAAAGGATATCTACCCGATGTAGATCATCCAATGCGTAATTACCCAACTCGGACAGTGCCTCGAGAGTAGCTCATGACTATTACCGTGCAGCAAAGACCTGGGCAGATTAAAAGCCATTGAGAACCCGAGCATGGCTTTTGATCATCAGAAAACTAAGTACTTGCAGCATACTAGTTGATGGCTCAGTTCAATTTGGCTCAATTCGTCAAGAGAGTCATTTCTACTGCCGAGGCTATGGGTTCCGAAGGTGTTTTCGGTATGCTCATACTTTTCATGAGAATTCAGAGTAGGCTTCTAGAATTTTACTGATGTTATCGACTAGCCGTCAACAAGCCAAAATCTGTTAGCTCCGCACAAGTCCTTCGCGATCTCCAGAAAAGCTTCAATCCCTCTCAATTCTTCAAGCCATGGCTGTCAGCGGAGAGAGCGAACCGTTTACAAGAAACCCGATATGAACAAAAGAAGCGGAGGAAGAAAACTGTTGAGGTCAAACTAGGTCATGGTGGAACGCTGGATCCAATGGCGACAGGTGTCCTCATAGTAGGCGTGGGCAAAGGCACCAAAAGTCTCCAAAGCTTCCTGAACTGTACCAAAACCTATGAGGCTACTATACTGTTCGGCGCAGCGACAGACTCTTACGACACACTTGGCAAGGTCTTGAACAAGGCACCATATACCCACGTCACACGAGAAACGGTAGAGAAGGCGCTAGAAAAGTTTAGGGGCAAGATCATGCAGAGACCCCCATTGTATTCAGCACTGCACGTTCATGGAAAGCGGCTTTATGAGTACGCACGGGAGGGAAAGGAAGTCCCCGTAGAGATCCAAGAGCGGCCAGTCGAAGTCCAGGAGCTGAGCATCGTCGAGTGGCTGGAGGGTGGCACTCACAAATACAGATGGCCAGCCCAAGAGGCAGAAAAGGAGGACAAGGAGGTAGCAGAAAAAGTGCTACATCTGCGCGAAGTTCCTGGGATTTCGACAGAAACACGTGACGATCAGTCAGCGGACAGCGACATCTCAAGGAAGCGGAAACGTTCGATCAACGAGGAGGATGATTTAGTTACTACCAGCGTACCAGCCCAAAAGCGGCAGGAAACAGCAGAAGAGCTTTGCATGTCCGGAGGCTTACAAGGCCTCGATCAGGGTGAGCCTGCAAACGTAATGTCAGAGAACTCAGATTTGGTGGCTTCTGAACCACGAGAACAAGAGCCATCGCAGTCAGAAGAAAGGCCCCCAGCTGTTAGACTACGCATGACAGTAACATCCGGCTTCTACGTCCGCTCTCTAGCCCATGACCTTGGAAAAGCCGTCGACTCACTCGGATGTATGAGTGACCTCGTCCGTTCAAGGCAAGAGCAATTCCAGCTGGGCCAAAACGTGTTGGAATGGAGCGATATCGAAGGAGGCGAAGATGTGTGGGCTCCGAAGCTGGAGAGCATGCTCAGAGATTGGCGAGCTAGAACACAAGATTCTGGCGCAGCCGAGGAGCTTGACCTTGGCAAGGGTGATGCCACAGATGCTGCCCCTGATGCAAATATAGCCGCCACGTGATACAATCACGGCTTACGACCATATGAAGCAATGGACGATCGATTTACATCGTCGTCCTGGCCATCGATATCGGAACGCCGATTATCTCAGCAGGAGAAAGCCGAAAACGCTTCAATCGATAAATTCTTCCTTAGCCGAGGTAAGAGACACCAGTTGATTCCGTTCGCCGCTTCGATAATGTTGACTTACCAGTTGTGGCGGGATGACCAGGCACTCTCCGAGTGAATGAATCAGGGATCCAAAGGGATGCATTCGCAGATAGCATCAACGTGCTAGCGTGCCTCCGTGTGTGACGAGGGGTGTTCCCTCTGCTGGATAGGTGCTGCTGTAGGATCCGATCGAAATTCCGGTCTCAGATGATCCAGCCAAATACTCCTCCAATATCAGATGGATCACCTTCGTATCTTGTAATATATGATGATACTTTAGACTCAGGCTTTGCCGCTCCATGTATCACTGCATCGTCGGATCTGCAGCGTGATTCAGTAGTTCTGAGCTGCTTGCCGATGAGTCGTCTAATCATCATTCCTGGCGTGAATAGCGTCGAAGTCATCGTTATGATCCAGCCTCGGAGTTCCTTCTTGGCCCTTGCTCTCATGATTGATGAAGATGAACGAAAGAAGTACAATGAAAGCTCCAAACCAGTAGGCTATGCTTGAGGTTTGCGAGTTCAGGATCATCTGTCCGACCAGCGAAAGCGGGATTGTCAAGCTCAAGCCAACAGTGACAACCAAAGGCGATGTCAGTAACATTGCGTACGCCCAGCAGATGTCAGATACTAAAGAGACGGTGGCATTGACCTAATCGCCATTGTTAGACCGTTGATTGTCTGATCTCAATGCTGTGGTCTCTTACCAGTATGATCATGACTACGCGCTTGGTGGGCGGTAATTGGAATCTCTCAACTCCTGAGTAGTGAAATACGGGGAAGCCAGGCCACATCGTGATGACGTTGAATAAGCCTACAAAGCCGAAGAACAGAGGCATGTTGACCCGACTTTCATCGCCCAACCTCTGTTTCATTATCGTAGCGTATATGCCATAGAGTACCGCACTGAATAATGCCAAAAAATCGCCAAGAGCAATCTGCCCAGGAGATTTGTGTGGGAAGTTTCCACGGTTCTTGTCATGGTCACCTGATATGTCGACGCCTGATACAAGAATGATGCCAGCAAAGGAGGCAATTACGCCGAGGAGCTTCTTGAGGGAGAAAGCCTCCACCCGTAGGGAGGCTCCAAAAATCAGAGTCCAGATGCCTTCAAGATCGTAAGCTCACATATGTACTGTAGTCGAGAATTGGATATCTTACTGCTGGTAGAGGTCAATATTGTGGTACTAGCCACAGTAGTATATGCTAGGCAGGCGCTGGAGAAGTAATTGGCCTTAAACACCGTCAATATCGTTCATTCAGGTAGACTTCCCTCATACGTACTGCAAACTGCATGTAATATCAGCTATTGTCCAAGTTAACAGTGAAGTATGCACCTACCCATAGTAGCGAGAAATGAAAGCTCAACTTAGCGGTTTCGCGAACGCTAATAACTCCAGCCATAGCCTCGCCTGAGGCCCGGTGTAAGGACTCGGATCTTGTCGTAGGCTCGGCAGCCAGTAGCAGGCTACTTGAAGACATTCTGTTCAGCCTGTCCGGCTCGTCGTCCCCGTGCTTAGGTGAGCCTTGAAAATCATCGCTAACTAGTAGTTCAGACTGGCTATGTCCTTGTAATCCCGCAATGGCCTTTCGTATTGACCAGCCATTGGAGATCAGTCTCTTGATGAAATCAAAAACTAGAAGGAGGGAGAAAAATGCAGAATTGACATAAACAAGAAAATAGGGTTTCGAATAGGTATTATCGGCAAAAATGGTCTATCATGGCTGTCAATTAGCCAAGAAATGCTAGGTGTAGGCTATATACAGCATGATAGTAAGGGGTTGGGCTTACGCTGGCAAGAAAACTTGAAGCCGTCCAGAGAACGACAGTAATCAAGAGCAGTCCTATTCCCAGGGTATGCCGAGCAATCCCACCCAAAGAAGAAAGCCTTTTCCTGTTGTTCAAGCGTAGACTGTTTCTTTCAGAGATTGTTAGGGAATGTGATCTTCTCAATAAGGCTTGATCTCTAGAATGGCGCTCGGATATGGGGCTTGCCACTCTGTCGCCTGGCATCGTGTAACTCATGTCGACTACTTTTTTGTTTATTTCTTCAAGCGGATCATTAATCAATATTCGGCTATACTCGAGAACCCAAAAGCCGGGCATAAGTGTCTCATATGGTGGAAGGGTGTGAGAGTCATGCTACTGTTTGTGCAGTCAATTTGCCATGCGCTCAACATTATGCAGGTCTGTGGTCATATGCGCAACACAACGAGAACTGATCAGTTGATGGTGTGCTCGGAGAAAGGTGGTTGTACAGCGATAAGGTAATATTGTCACTTGAGATGATCTTATCTCTTGGGTTAGGACGATACTGAAACTCGGGGCCTTCTAATCGCGAGTTCGCATACAAGCAGCGGGTGACTCAGAGCCTGGAACACTGCCCCCATCATGTCACGCTTTGGTACTCGTACACCTAAGTTTCTAGCCCCCACGAGGGCTATCCGAAGGCTGCGGCGGGCCTAGAGACAAGTGCCCGTACCTACCTTAATTAGAGCGGACTAAGAGCCTATCGAGCCTACATGTATCTAGAGCTCGCCCAAAACACAGGAGAGAATTCATTCAATGACAGTGTGGAATTTAGTCGGGTAGCAGTACCTACTATGCTTTAGCGATCAGCATTCAAATATGTGTAGATTCATACATTCATGTATATACAAGCCATTCCTGGCAAATACTAGATTCCCACTTTCTTTACAGAGGTCACGCACCGCGCTATGATTTCGCACATCCATTACCTCGTCCGGGCCCTTGATGTAGGGATCATGTGGACAACGCCAATGTATTAATCAAATGAACGAGCATCAGCCCGCTACGCAGGCTCAACATGCACAGCCATCGCTCTCCCTGTCTAAGTGGATATCTATTGGGTCTGCAAAGTCGCCGCTGAATTCTTCCGATTCCTCCTGTGCGAGAGCGTTTCGAGCGATCACTAGAAGATCATCAGATACACCATCGGTTTTTGACATTGTGATCTCGGTTGCTTACCTTCGAAAGCTTGCTCTACATTGACCGCCTCTTTGGCGCTGGTCTCAAAGTATGGTATTCCGCCTTTCGACTGGCAGAAGGTCATGGCTCTCTTCGAGGATATCATCCTCTTGTTTTCTTCCACATCGATCTTGTTGCCTAGCACAACCTGCATGAAGAGTCAGCTGCGAGCCAAGTCTTCGGCCACCTATCACATACGAAGGGGAAATTCTCCGGATCTCGTGGGCTCGCTTGGATCAAGAATTCGTCCCTCCAGCTATCCAGTGTGTCGAAACTCTTCGAATTGTTCACGTCGTAGACAAGTACACAGCAGTCGGCGCCCCTGTAGAAAGCCACGCCTAATGATTGAAATCGCTCTTGCCCTGCAGTGTCCCAAAGCTTCGACATCATGTGAGCGACCTCCTGAAGCATCACAGCAAGTGTTGCCCACCTGCATGGTCACAAGCCTGTCATCCACCAGGACTTCTTTTGTGAGGAAATCTGCCCCAATGGTCGCTTTGTAGCTGGCACTAAACTTCTTGTTGACCTGACCACGAGATGAGCCGCGAACGAGGAGATACCGAAGACCGTACATATTGATTCATCAAGCTCGTCTTTCCAACGCCACTATCGCCTAGGATAATGACCTGTATATGAGTTCTTAGCAGTCACAAGGCAACGCGGGTAACCCCCAGAGGGCGCCTTGGACATACCTTGAGAAGCACTTTCTTTCTTGAAGCCATACTGGCGACAGCTTAAATGGACACTAGCTGAGGCTAGTTTGGAGCTCCTCCGGTTTTCTTCCACTACGACCGCAGCTTCTGGTAGTGGTCTCTGCGATGTCCGTGTGGCTAGGGAAATAGCTATGTGCTATCCTTGGAGTACGTAGCTGGCAAGCGGCTTCAGGAGGGGTTCTTCGTTATGATATCTCCTTCGATTGGGAATAACAATCTTGATGCTAGGTCATGGGATACAAATCAATCAGAGGACTTGCAACCAAATTCCTCCAAGTTCACACACTTTAGGTACGTCACCAGATCCGGTAAGCGTCATTTCCGATTGGTAGACGAGAGCGGGGCACTTCCGGGTCATTCAATACGGCACTGAATCCATCCGCAGCGTCACTTAACTCGTGAAGTACCTATGACTTCATAGAATATAGATTGTAACGCTGATTAAACACTATAGACCGCCCTTGATTGTAGGTTCAATGTATGGAGAAGACTTCAAACCAGGGTTTGAGCAACTTGCATTCCATTACTTGAGACCTGTAAATTATGGCTTCCTGGCAAGTAGAATACCTTGCCGGCCTTGAAGAACGGGATCGAAAGGAGAAGGCAAACCTCGAATTTTACAGTGCATGTTCGTGCTCTTCAATTCGGCCATTTAGAGCTGTTAGGACAGCCGATTGATCATGCACAGACACGAAATTAGCGGACAGAGCTGCTAAACTTGATGTCCATGCCAAAAGCGAGCCTGTTATTGCCGAGTCGACCGATAATACTCAAACGCTGAAAGGTCAGTGGACCGAGTGTTGCAGCGCAAGGTGCTGCTACAGAAACATTGGCTAGAGCTCGACAAGACTTGAGTGAAGCACAGAGAAGTAAAGGAGTGATGCAATCGCGGCTTGATACGATATCCGATGAGATACAAAAGCTCAAATTGCAATCACAGCATGATGGCCGACGCATCCAGGATCTTTCGACGGAGAAAGCAACTCTGAGCATCCGCATGAAGGATCAGGATGAAGAATTAAGAGGCAAAGCCAAGCTCCTTGATGTATGATCGCCCAACTGAGCTTTGATATGAGCTAAAGGAGGTTGTAGGACGTCCATGATGAGAATCTGTCATTAACGTTGCAACTCAATTTGGCTGAGGAACGGGCTAAGAACTTGCAAACTGAGAATAAGGAATTGGTCGATCGCTGGATGACACGTATGGGCAAAGAAGCAGAAGATCTAAACAAGGCGTCTAAATTCTCATAAAACAGATGTGAGCATAACCGGTACTGTACTGATTTTTTTGGGGTATCAATGTAGCCATGTAGGAAAACCTAATGGTGCTGACAGACATCAGACTCCATTATGCGAAAGACATCGCTTGAGCAAACCTCCCGCTTCTGGAGCAAAAACGCTGACGCTCAATGCTACAATGCCAATAATAATACATAGAACCGTACATGGCGTCCTCCAGAAGGACCAGTGTATCGCCTAACCATTCTTCGACGCGAAGGCGGCGACTCTCGAACTGTCTTTCTTCGAGACAAAATAGGTCCCTGGGGCGTCAGTCCAGCTGACACAGTTGGAAAAATATTTCTTTTCCTCAACTTCAAGGACGTTGCAGGCTCGATTCAGGTTTCTGGCTGTTATTTTGTGCCCAGCTGGCACGAAGGACTTTAGTGATACGATGAGGCAGCCGTCTTTGAGGTCGAGGAAGAGGTTCGTCAGTGCCTCGTTCAGGTCAGGGGTAAATGCTTGATTGTTGACCAAGACCACATCAGCCCTCTTCAAGGCTTTTCCAATGGCAGCGTTTTCAAGAAAGTCCCCTCGCTCGAGATTGATGCTCCCAGGTGCAAGGCCCCACAAATGGCATCGTGCAATAAACTCTCGCCTTTGAAGCTCCGCGAGTTCGCTAGCATTTTCCATCATTTCGCAGCCCCAGCTTTCGCATCCCACCTGAAGCGCTGCTTGCAAAACGACATTGCCTACTCCCGACCCGAGATCAACGAATAATTGATTCGACTTCATGTGTGTGTCCTTGCGTAGAATATCTGAGATGAACTTAGGTAGCAGCTCCCCGTAAACGTTGTCAGTACCATTCTCATACTGCTTCAATAGGCCGACCCTGGGGGATACAGTGCGTGAGTAAGTTTGGGTAAGGATTCGCTCAACCAGCGCCAGATCAATGGCCTTCCAAGAGTCTACGACTTGAGCAAGGGTTCCATTCTGACAAAGCCGAAGCATTAAATCGTTCCATTCCTGTAGGACTTTGATGTAGTTATCTGCCTGACGCTTGGCCATTGTACGCTTTAGTCGACGAAGCAACCCGTGGGTTTCATCCTTCATGAGAGCAGCTTCACTTTCCGGGAGATACAGATTGATAGTGATCATAATGACTTCCCTTATCTCGTCTAGCGTGTTGAACTCGTCCGACTGAATAGGATCCACAAGCTCGTACCTGTACTTCTTAGCAGAGCACGTTGACCACAAGGGCAGATGGGTACTTTACCTCTCCATAGGAGCCGCTGATGGGTATTGCAGTGAGACGAGTTTAGCATCTGGATTTTGGGGAAAGGCTGGCTTGAACTTGGTAGGCTTATCCATGGCAGCAATATCTGCAGCATGTACCCTGGCGAGCTGTCCATCATGATCTCCCACAAAAGCGTCCACGTTCCGTATATGACGCTGCAAGTCTGGCTCGGGTTCCGTACTTAATCTTAGCCTTTTCACCGAAGCTCCTTGACTCTCATCATCCGTTGCGCCTTCTTCGCTGTCAGATTCAAGCCTTGCTTGGACTGAAGCAGCGCGTTTTCGAGGGTTTGGAGATCGAGATTGAGTATTCCGCTCCCGAGGTGCAACGATCGAGCATTTCTGGCGAGGGGGCGCTAATCGACCGTTGAAAGTTGAGGGAGGTTTGCGCAAAGGTTTTGGAGGCTCTGTCGAGGTCACGGTTTGTTTTCTCACTTTCAAGGGCTGAGGCTGGAGAGCCTTTGAGCCCTTCTTCTGGAAAAAGTCGAAGGGGCCCATGAATTTAAACACTTCTAAGTCACCTCGAGATAGTGGTGAATCGATTAGCGCTGTGTCGACATTCAAAGGTCCGTAGTGTCATCGGAGCAATATCTACTCTACACTAATAAAACCACGTGAAGCCTGACGCGTTCTCGACTCCCGGCTAAAGCTAGCGCTGCTTCTCAAATTGGATCTTTTGAAGCTTCCAGAACGGGCCGGCGGGCCGCAGCCGCAAAAATAAATCTTTTTCATGTTTTTTTCGCACGAGGCGCAAAAAGCAAAAATCGAGCAAGTGAACTTTGCATAAAACCGACTTCTCGGAGTTGTGAAAATTTCCCAAGATTAAGAGGCCACCTCAATGCGTGCGATTACTGGACCCACAACGCCAATAGCCGCAATCATCAGTCCTCTGAACAGATGCACATCACCGGATTCACAAGCACTTGGAGGAGAGCAGCTTGTGACTTTGTGAATCGAACGCAAAGATGGCAGAATATCGTGATGTCACCAAGGCGTCGATTCTGAGACAGACGCAACCCACAGTAGACGGTATTCAACGTATTCATACACCAAGTCGTCCTATCTTCTCCTCATACGCCTTGTACATAGACAAGCGCTGTATCTGTTACCTTCGCTGTCAGCACCATAGATCTCGCTGCGGCCGTAAAGGTGATACGATCTTTGGGGATCCTCGTACATCAAGTCCCGTCGGGACAGGCGTTGTCGAAGTCCTCCAACGTTTCGACCTACCCCTGGCAGGTTCGCTTGAGGCTGAACAAGAAGCGCTGAGTTATCTCGTCCCTGACTGACCATACTGCCGCTTTCGCTTGGGGATGCGTAGCGACGTCCGAATGTTTTCTCGACCATGCGAAAGTATTAGAACACCGTCTACCCTGCTGCTACAGCGCAGATGGCGGGGGACTTGAGTAGTTGGGGACCATAGATCCTCCATTGAGTAGTTTTGAATGTTAGGGAAGGGACTTGAGCTGTTAGGGACCATAGATCCTTCATTGAGTATTCTTGAATATTAGGGAACGTGTTGGAGATGGCTTGATAAGCCTCCAGCCCGGAATGACGAACAAGCATAGCTCGTATAAATCTTCGTGAACATGACGAAACTCAGTCCCCATTGTTTCGCTTGGGCTGATGCTCTCAACTATGCCGAACCCAAGGCTCCGAAGCCACCAGTACAGTCTCGGTCGCACCAAGATAAGTGCTTAAAAAGATGTTTGTTGCAATATTGTCTCTAAAACGTTTACGAAGAACGCAAGCTCCATTCGTAATGTAGTCTAAACTTTTGAGACTCTCGATTTTTCCGGGCTTTTGACGATCCCAGTCAGGGTGTCAAGCCGAAGGATGAGAGTGTAGACGGTTCCGTACCCAAGGATTTCCCTGGCCAATGCAGTAATTGACATATTGGTTGGGCCGATTACAGGCTTCAATCCGCAGAACACGGGCATTGCGAGCCAGTGGAAGAGGCTGGCTGCATGGTAAGGCAATTAGGAAGAAATGCAATAACTCGTTTACCCCTAAAACACCATTTGAATTCGTGAATAGCCATATTCACCTGTTTATTGGTAGCCATGGCGAGCTGCCATGGTTCCCTGCAAGGTATTGACGAGCTTGGGAAAATTCGTTGATCTTAAGGTATGGAAGATAGCAAAATGTATTCCACTTCGCCTGCTGCAACGTCTTCGTATAGGGATAAACTTGAGCCTTTGGTCTAGCTGAAATATCCTTTGTATCAGGCATCTGCAAAAAGCTTATATGTACTCCAAGTCTTGATCGTCTCGACGCAATTGGAGTGTGACGACGGAAGTGATGAGGATTTGAGTTCTGGAGGACCCAAGAAGACAATATGAGTCTCGGGGTTATGCCTGAGCAGCCACTGCGACGTGTGAATCGATATCAAGAGGCCTGAAGTATGCTATTATTTTGGAATCATCACTAGTGTCATGGTGGTCCACGAGCCACCATGCCAGACCATTCTCTGCGTTGCGAATAGGGACCACGTGGTGCTGTCGAATACAATGAATCCCTAAAATTAGGGGTACGCGATACAATATACATAACAGCCTCGGGGAGGTCTTCAGCCCGCTCGTGTAAGATGTGTAGAGTGAGGCGCTGACCACAAACAGGGAACCACATTCTCGGGAGCGGCTTAGAGAAGCCTTACCAGATCTGTCCGGACATGGGAGAGCTTGGACAAGGCCTCGTAAAGGGCGCTGGTATATTGTGAGCGTTTCTCCCTACATCTGCTTGTCGATGACATACCCATCAGCATCTTCCGATTGTCTGCGTGCAGATCCATTTTGACATACACTCAAGTTGAGGGAGAGCATATCCAAGTCACTCTCGTGATGACAGTCCTCAATAAGATGCCCGCCCGGTTCTTCGACCTCTATTCAGCGAGCATACTCTATCTAGATCTTCACATTGAACCAGTAGTCTATTATGCATTCTTCATAGTCATTTTCACTGCAAGACAATATTATAACTTGAACTTCACTCCCTCAAGTCTGAATTTCACATCCTTTAGTACTTTGCTTGACGGCTTCCAGTGTTCGAACTGCTTGAGAAGCTCTCTCATCTCGTCATGCAGCTCCGTGCGAACATAGTCCTCTTCCAGCAATCCACGCATCGCAAAAGGCAGAATATAGGGATTCTGTGGTGCTGCTGACGGGTTCCGGAGTCTCTGTATGGGAACGTCGCCGACAGATGTGGTTTCTAATGCATGCTGTATAGCAAGGCTAGGATGAAGGAGATCAGGACTCGATTCCGTGGTTCTACGACACGAAGATGACTTACTAGTACACGGCATCGTCTTCGTAGAGTCGAGAGTGCCCTTCTCCACCATAGAGGCTGCCGGCAAGCGGTATACTGAGCTCGCGGATGAGCCCATGGTCTGATATCCCGAGATTTCGAAGCTTGAGAGCAAATCCCACAAGATGCGAAAGACTACATAGTAAGTTAGCATTCCTGCCCAGAATGCGTTATATAGGCTTACAAATTTGGTGCGTGGATTCTGCCGTCTACAAATACAGCTCTGAAAATGTAAGGGTGATTGACAGTGCCGAATGTCGAGGACTAGAGATCTGTAAGCTTTAAGTGATGGCATAGCCACTCGCACAGGACGGCTCGCAATCAATAGATCACTCCCGAATTAGATTGACGAACCAAGGTCACCTAATACCGCAGAGGGTGCAACAGAATCATAGCCATCTCAATGGAGATAGTGTTTGGTGAACTCGTAGAATGGAGTGCATGAGAGCTTGTCGCACTTCCGGTTATCTGAACTTGGGAATCAAGGGCGGCTCACCTCAAGTGAGACCAGCTGATCATCAATGCTCCCAATGTAAAGGACCCTGACTCCGAACCGTAGCGCGCTGCTTAATGCTGATTCGTAGTCTCTGGAAACCTGGCTGTCTTCCTGGGCAAATTCGAAAAGCTCTCCAGCGGAGCCACTGATCCAGCGAGACTTGTAATCACCGAAAGGCCCAAGATTAACGCCGGCCATGGCACAAACCCCAATCCGGGCTGAACTAACGCAGCCGAATGCGATAAGCTTGGAGATGAGCATCATCGCGACGGGAACACCTTGGCTGTGGCATGCAATCATGACAAAATCGGCTTTTCTAATGTCCTCAATCCAGTTGAGCAAGAGTTTCCAAAGAACCTCCAAACGATCGGCGATTTTTCCTTCTCCCTCAAGTGCTATTTTCTCAATCTCACATGAGTAGCCTTGACGAGCGGTCCACGACTGGATCGCATTAGCTGCACCGTTAGCGAAACGCATGGATGTTCCAGTGGGTTGACCCAAAACAGATCTTATCAGGGGCGCAGGGAAATATCCGTGAACTCCCTTCGAACAGTATTAGTCGTTGAACCTAAAGATACAGTGGTCTTACAATAGCCAGAGCTTTCTTGATCCGCGCCGGTTCCTGAAGCAGAGACACGTGCTTTGGTTGGTTTAAAGCTTTACTGAATGGTAATAATCGCCCAAGCTATCGATTAATAAGACGTCAGCATTTACATCTCCGCGTACACCCACAGAAAGATTTGACCCATCTCGTGGAGAGGAAAACAGCTCAGGGTGAGGTCTGCTTTAATGAGTCATACCTGCTGTATCAGATTGGGTCTTGCGCCTAAGCCAAAGGTCTTCTCGAACGTTGGAAGTACCAAGTTAACAGCGTCCTGTTTGGTTTTTGCTGTTTGCGGCGCCTTGTCCTGGGTTGTAGACGATGGAGGACCATTGATTACCTTGGGGTTCTCTGCAGTACCTTTAGGTATCTCAGGCATCTTTGTGTCTCCCTTTGTCCCCGCAGGCCGAGGTCTGCCAGAGCTTGTAGTCTTCGCTTCATCCTTAATTGCAGGCTCAGACTTAGCTGCAGGACTTTCACCAACGACTACACTACTAGGCCGTGGTATATCCCCTGTTGCACCCTGTACGGAATGGTCTCGAGACCAAAATGCCCACCCGGATGATTTCCCCGTACTGGCTGGTTGCGCAAGACTTGGAGCGGTGGAAGCATTCAGAACATTTTCTGCCGCTTTAGAGGTTTGTCCGGAACAAACTTGGCCTTTTACATCAATCGCCTCATTACTAGAAGCTGTGCCAATCGTGTGATTCCCTTCCTGATTCATGGCAGGCTGGGCTGCGGTACCCCAAAAACCAAGCCAAGATCGAGAGGATTGATCTCGCTCGATCGATTTCGAGACTGGGTTTGAATCCGATTCTCGGCGCTCATTTGTCTCAGTTGATGGTGAACACTTGCAGTTTGGATCGACTCCATTGCCAGTCTTCAAATCCTGCGCTTCGTTCGATGACGAGTGCTGCTCAGACCTCTCAGGTGTCTGCGTTTGGTGATCAACCGGTCGTGCGAACCATCCCATCCAGCCTGATGAAGCTCCTCTGGCACCCTCTGCTAGGCCCTGTTTGTCCTCCGCGTTCAAAGGTCTGCGCTTGACTTCTTCGTATCGCCCTGATCCTTGGTTTCAAACTTCTCCTGGTCCGCGGCCATTCCCTCTGGTTTGTCAGCTCCATCTAGTCTAAGTTCTTTCCTGGTGACCTGTTCTTCTGCCAAAGCATCGCGATGGCTGGCATTCGCAGAATTAGAAGTAATGTTAACTTTGGTTGTGGTCGCTACCAGTGGCAACGATCTACTCGAACCCCCACCGTTATGTGGAAAGTACAAAGACGATCTTCTAAGAGGAGACGTAGGATTCGAGGGGTTCGTCGGCACTTGTTTGGCTGCCGTTGAAAGCGTCTCTGAGCCCGCAGCACGGGCTGCAGAAATACTCTCTTTGGCAACTTGTGTTACCGGAATGGCTTTCGGAGTCCTAGGCCATGTACCCCCATACCATGTCTTCTTTGCTTCTGGCTTCAGGACTGTCAGGTACAAATACTCACTTGCGCAATTATACTCACAGCGTTTGGAGCCTCGGTAGCACTGCTGGCTGTAGACCCCTCGTTTGGCCTATTTTGTTTCGAGCTCTGCTCCGCACTTGCACCCTCAGTCTTTGAATCAGTGACGCCGTCGAGCGAGTAGCCTGGTGGTTCCGCGTCTGCCTGGGGGTTCGGCTTTGAACGTTTCCGCGGTCGCGGTGGCATTAAGGAATTCCTAGCGGCCTTCTCTAAGTTTCGGAAGTATTCCTTGTGATACAGGTGACTCACGGTGGAGAAGATATTCTAGGTTACAGTGAGATGCGTCCATGACAATGAGGTCGATGATCACCGCGGTGAGCGAGCGAGCGTAATGGCACATGCAAGGTTCCTGGCGGGAGCTAAATCCAGGCACCACTTTTAGCCTGGACGCTAGTGGTTATGTTACAATCATACAACCCCACACATTTTATTTGAGAAAATTTGGCTCCCAGTGATTGAGGACTAAGAGCGGCCAGACTTGTTGGCTCATCGGCGAGGCCAGGATGGGTATGCAAAAGAAGGTCAGAGACTACGTATGGTCGTCGCCGTGTACTTATAGGCTAAAAACTTTCTAGCATGGAAAAGGTCGACTCGATAAGTGGTACAAGCAGTTCCGTTCCTTTCAAAGCCGCAGCATAATAAGATGTATTGTACAGGTATAAGCTTGCGAAAGAAAAAGGGTATAGAGCAAGGGCGGCATTCAAGCTTATACAACTCAACCGCCGATATGGATTCTTGGAGAAAAGCAAGGTTCTGCTCGACCTTTGCGCAGCGCCCGGTGTTCGTCAAGTGGCTCCCCAGGTAGCTTTGTAAAGCTGACGATCTAGTCATGGTGTCAAGTCGCTGCAGAGACGATGCCAGCCAGCAGCCTTATTGTCGGTGTCGATCTAGCCCCCATCAAACCGATTCCCAGAACAATCACATTCCAGAGTGACATAACTACGGATAAATGTAGAGCCACCATTCGACAGCACCTCAAGACGTGGAAGGCGGATACTGTCTTGCACGACGGTGCTCCCAACGTAGGTGTTGCTTGGGTCCAGGACGCCTTCTCGCAGGCAGAATTAGCGCTCCAAGCCCTCAAATTAGCCACCGATTTCCTCATCGAAGGAGGCACATTTGTCACAAAAGTGTTCAGATCAAAAGACTATAATGCTTTACTATGGGTCTTCAACCAGCTCTTTACCAAGGTCGAAGCGACAAAACCTCCATCGTCAAGAAACGTTTCAGCTGAGATATTTGTCGTATGCAGGGGTTTCAAGGCTCCCAAACGGATAGACCCTAAATTCCTTGATCCTCGATCTGTCTTCGCTGAATTGACAGCGCCTACTCCAAATAACGAAGCAAAGGTCTTCAACCCCGAGAAGAAGAAGCGCAAGCGTGAAGGCTATGAGGAAGGCGATTACATTCAATTCAAGGAAGCCACAGCGAGTGAATTTATCCAGACAACTGATCCTATAGCTATGCTCGGTACCCTCAACAAACTTTCATTCATGCAGCCCCCGAATGGCGATATCGCTCTGGCAGCCCTTGACAAGCTGCCTGAAACTACGAAGGAAGTTAGAGACTGCTGTCAAGACTTGAAGGTTTTGGGACGTAAAGAGTTTCGCGTGCTCTTGCGTTGGCGGTTGAAAGCTCGCGAAATCTTTGGCTTTGTTGCCAAAAAGAAGACTGAAGACGGTAAGGAGGATGAGGAAGTGGCCGAGGTGCTCCCAATGGACGAAGAGCTTCGGATACAGGAAGAGGTGCAGCAAATGAATGAGAGGGAGAGCACTCGCCGGAAGAGGGAAAGGAAACGGGACAATGAAAGGAAGCAAAAAGAGATCATACGAATGCAGCTGCACATGATAACGCCAACGGAAATTGGAATGGAACAAGCCGGACCTAATGGTGAAGATTCGATGTTTGCATTAGCGGCGGTAGACCGGGCTGGTGCAATTGAACGAGTGGTGAAAGGCAAAATGGCCGTAGAAGCTCCACAGCCCGAGGAAGAAACCAGTGAGAGAGAAGACGAGAGCGACCCAGAAGAGGACAAGCTTGACAGGGAGCTTGATGAGCTGTATAATCAATACCAAGAACGTAAATCTGCAGCCGATGCAAAGTATCGAGCGAAGAAATCACGCAAGGAGCACGAGGATGGCGATTGGGAAGGGTTTTCCGACGACCAAAAGGAAGTGTCAGAGCGATATGAAGCAGATGACTCAGATACTTCTGATGAAGAAACCGAAAGGGGGAACAAACCCAGATTGATGCTGCAACATAACGCGAGCTCCGCTGTGGCCAGTAACGGCCTTACAAGACGAGCATCCACGTTTTTCCAGCAAGACATCTTCAAAGACATTGGGGGCATAACTGTAGACGACGCTGAAGATAGCGCAATCCACATGGAAAGCGAAGACGATGACCCAGAAGCCAGTTTACTGACGGCCAAATCACCTGACAAACTCGACGCGGTTTTGCAACCTACTGGGCATGGGTCGTCAAAAACATTGCCGGATCCAACACCTGGGCATGGGTTCCAACGACCCATGGCTCAAGAATCAGACGAGGAAGCCAAAAATCACAAACGTGATGGAGAATTCGAAGTCGTGCGAGATCCTGGGACGAGCGAATGGGATCGTCAGGCCGAAGCAAGAAAAGATGGATACTTAGGTAAGTAGCAGGTGATTTTGCAATTATGAGATTGCAGGAGTTCATTGTGCCCTACAGATATCGATATCATAACGGCAGAAGCGATGACACTGGCACAGCAGATTGCCTCCGGTGAGAAAACCAAGCATGATCTTGTGGATGACGGTTTCAATAAGTATACATTTCAATACCGAGATGGTCTACCCGAGTGGTTCCTTGACGACGAAGGCAAGCATAGCAAGCCGCACCGCCCTATTAGCGCAGCTGGCGCTGCCGCAATCAAAGAAAAGCTTCGTGCTCTTAATGCTCGTCCCATTAAGAAAGTCCGAGAAGCCAAGGATCGCAAGAAATTCAGAGCAGCTCAAAGATTAGAAAAGCTTCGCAAGAAGTCCGCTTTAGTAGCTGACGATGAGGCAATTTCGGAGAAGGACAAAGCGCAAAACATAGCAAAACTAATGAGCAAGGCAGCCAAGAAGAAGCCTAAACAGCAAGTCAAAGTTGTTGTAGCGAGAGGAGCAAACCGCGGGATATCCGGTCGCCCCGGCGGAGTCAAGGGCAAATACAAGATTGTTGATGCTCGTCTTAAGAAAGA
The DNA here is from genome assembly GCA_018902385.1 of Physcia stellaris. Taxonomy (NCBI): domain Eukaryota; kingdom Fungi; phylum Ascomycota; class Lecanoromycetes; order Caliciales; family Physciaceae; genus Physcia; species Physcia stellaris. The sequence continues at coordinate 48,742 of JABSSW010000065.1, forward strand.
TGTCAGAGCTGAGAAAAGACTCGCAAAAAAGAGGAAATAGATTGGTTATCATTAGTTGTGTCCAAGAGTGGCACTAACCTTACTTGCCGTCAGGGAGCACTGACAGCCCCCTTTGTCGCCATCGAGGATATCGTATGCAAAAATCGTTCAAAGGATACAATGAGCCACTAAAATCCATGTCGTACCTTTGCAACAAATCAGGAATGTCCTCCTCTGGAAGTCTTCACGTACCAATAATTTACACTGCAGCAGAAGCCTTCCGCAGCGCAGCTTTGTGAAACTTTATGATACCTCATTCGTTAAGCTGTTGTGATCAATGGGGTTTGAAAGGTGGAACGACCCTTACCATAAAGCTGGTAAGTATAATAGGTCCCCTGGGTCAAGTGTGACTCTTAATGGTCGGCTGAGATAAGAGAACGGAGTCTGATTCTCCTCCGGGTTGTCAGGATCCCAGGTGGCGAAAGGGACAGCACGAATTGGTTGCTCGGGTACAAGGTCCAGCTGCGGAACACCACCGGTTAGAGGATACATAGTAGCCAAAGTCCATGTTCGCCAAAAAAGCTGGATCAAGAGTCTAATACGTGCTGATGCCCAGTCTCGGAATCCAATCTCTGATACGCTGCGCATGGAACCATCTTCTCATTGATACAGGGCGCTTCCACCGGCGGCATGAGAACGAAGTGCTTCTATTCGGATTTGGAAATTAGAAATGTTCATTCAACATGGTGTCTTGTGGGTCTGTTTCTACTGAGCTACGAATTTAGGTTTTCCATGAGAGGGGCTGAGGAATTGGTAGGACCCGTCAAAGATATGGAGCAAATTTCGAAATCTACACACCGAGCCAACGATCTGGCAGTAAATGTTCTCATAATTGTCTCTATGAAGAGCGGTCACACTACTACTGTTGCCAATCCAGAGGTTGATGGCATCCGGGCTTTGACCTAAAGCGATACGAGCCCACGGTATATCTGTTTCGACGTCGCTGTAGAGGCTGGAATACTCGTCTCTCAGATTGTCGTTCTCTGTTACGAAAAAGTGCACGCTTAGCCTTGATCAAAGTACACCTCTGCACTCAGCTGACCTACGTGTCTGTGCGTACCGGACGTTCCCTGGCTGCTGATGCATCTCTCGTACTAGAACATGATCAAGGAACTCATCGAAGGCTTCATGTGTAGTATATGGCATGGCCAAGTATGAACAACCGTCTGAGGGGCTTTGGACGATTGAATCAGCATTTCCGAAAGGTGTCATTGCGACCTCGACAGGTTGGTTTCCCATTTTCTGCTTCAAGTAATCTGCATTCCATTTTTGACTTGCTGCCCAGTGGGAAATTCCTTTTCGCACCACAAAGGGTCTATTCGATGCCACGCTTCGCATGAACTCCAACGGAGTGGGTGCCTCGCTTCGCTCGTCTAGAAAGTCTGCGTTCAACTCATGATAGGATGTCAAGAGCTCTGCAATAGCTTGGCTTGCTGATTTGGAAGGTCCATTAAGATCAGAATGGGATGACATGTCTGTGTAATGGGTACAAAACTGGTGGAGGTTTCAGGAGAGAACACATAAGAGCATATAATTCATCTTGGTAATTGCTTCCACACAACAAAATTTTCTTACCGTTCACCAAGCATACCTCAAGGTAAGGTAGTCCCCGAATGCTGTTTCACTCGGTGGATTGATTGGAGCAGTACGGCTAACAGTCACGCTAGTCTGAAATTAACCTAATGGATGAAGCTAGCGAATCATACAGCTGGCTTTAAAAGGGTGGGCACGCGGACATTATGACTATTTTCCTGAACTTCTCTATCTCTCGGCCCTCTCATATGGACGCAAATTCTTAGACATACAAGAAGGCTGGTCCAGAACAAAGGTTCTTCCATAACTACGCCCAAGTATGGAGGCCAGCAATGGGTCTGATGGTGGGGCAGACTCTAGCACTCCCTTACTCAAGACAAAACCTTCACGTCATGCCTTCTCTCTTCTTGATCGGCTATCAAGCCTACTTCAAGATTGGTGGTTATGGGAGATCCTTGGAGCGATAACGTGTGTTTTAGCTCTCTCAATCATTCTTATAATCTTAGCTATTTATGATTCACGTTCACTCCCCGACTGGCCATCCGTTTTCACAGTACGAGATTTTTCAATCTCCCCGTTCCCAATTTCGAGCTGAATTGAGCATCAGATCAACTCCGTACTCTCATTCTTGGCAACCATAGCGAAACTCTCCTTGTCATCCGCTGTAGGGGCCGCGATCAGCCAATCTAAATGGCTCTGGTACCGCCAATCAGAGCCGCGTAGACTTCAAGATCTTCAACTTTTCGATGATGCGAGCAGAGGGCCCTTGGGGGCAGCGCAATTGATAGTAAGCCTACGAGCAAGGTAGGCACAAACCGTCGCGACTACCAAAACATTGCTGAAGTCTAGCAAGGCACTTGGCATTTATGGGTGCTATCATCTCCATCTTGATCTTGCTTTTTGATCCGTTCTTGCAGCAGGTCGTCGTTTATCCTAGCTGTCTTGTTCCCTCCGAAAAACCGGCTGTCATTGTACGGTCTGAGAGGTACGGGGCACGTAGCTATGAAGGTCTACCGCTTCCTTCCGTGGTTGACCTGTCTATGAAAGCTGCGATATACAATGGAGTTTTCGCTATTGGGAATGATGCCGAGAGTAATATCCAATATAGCTGCTCCACGGGCAACTGTACATGGCCAGAATTCTCCTCTCTGGCCGTGTGTAGCAAATGCGAGAACATCACCTCTCTCGTAGAGAAGTCATGCAATGACTCCGGGTGTTACATGCTCTCCTTGCCCAACGGCCCTACACTGTCTGGTCTTGGCGGTCAAATCAATGCTAGTACCACCAACATCTCGTCTAGTCTCAATCAGATCCAGGCTTCGGTATTCAAATTTTCTTCCCTAATCTCCAAGCGGATCAAGGACCCAGATGATGCTTTGGCGATGGAATGTGCAATGTGGTATTGTGTGCAGACTTACCAAGCATCCGTTGAAGATGCCATGATAAATCAGCATATCCTCAGGTCATGGCGCAATGATTCGGCAACACTGGGCCAATCATCAGACCTCATTTACAATGTCTCAGCTTCCAGTCCAAATGCCGGACTCAATCCAACAATCTTTGAGGTGTCTCATTTGGCAGCAGCAGCATTGAATAGCTTCATGTCCGAGACTTTCACAGGGAGTGGTGGTATCAATAATACTGGTCCGGCATTCTCATCAGATGTCATTCAAGCTCTGTACAATACCGATAATCTCACGGCGAGAATTGAAAACCTAGCCATCTCTATGACCAACAATATACGTCAACAGAATGATAGTGTGGCAAGTCCATGGCACGGTACTGCTTGGAAAGGCGAAACCTACGTACATGTGCGCTGGGCATGGCTCTCTTTTCCTGTGACCGTTGCAGTACTGGCGCTCCTCTTTTTGTTTGGATCCATCATCGAGACGGCGCATCGAGATATCCTGGTCTGGAAATCAAGCAATCTGGCACTTCTCTTTCACGGGCAAGACCTTGAACTGACGGAACCACCGATGATCCATGTCAATAAAGCGAGTCGAATGGCTCAAATGGCGAAAGATGTTAAGCTACACTTGACGCAGACCCTAGATAAGGATTGGAAACTGGTACAGCGGTAAATAAGATCTCAAACATAGCCTGCCTCCTTATCGAGGGGTTTCCATCCTATGATTCAGACTGGCCTTAACGATCATCGCTCGAACAGACGGTGAAATCGAAAGATTTCTCCTCCTGTATCACAAGTGTCTTAAGGATAAGCTCCTCAACATATTCAGGCTCTGCATCGCCTTGGGCTTGCTTGCACTGCTTCCCGCAAGCTCTTGGATTTCCTCTGTGTATGAAGATGTTTCGAGGGCAAATATAAGTCTGCTCCTTCTTCCATGTAGGGTAGTACTTGACATCCACTTCCGAGCTGTGGCTTCGCGAAATGTCCTCAATCGCCTCCAGCTCGTAAGCCTTGTGTACGGACTTCACAACTTTCAAGTAGGCCTTATCGCGGATCCACTTTTCCAAAGAAGGTATCTGGAAATATCTTGCTTCTAAAGACGTGAGAGTCAGCTGGTAGATACTTGGGCGACAAAAAATGGGATGGAAAAAGATTTGATGGGATGACGATCATAACTATTAGAAGCTTCTCTTACGCTCTAGTACGCCGAGATACTGCCGATGATCGTGACCTTTTGCGTTGTCGTAAAAAGAGGAAAAGTCCCGTGACGGAGGTATTTCAGAACATGCTCAAAGGTATCAGGATCAGCATCGACGAAGTAGGACCCGTCCATCAGCAAATCGCCTTCCCAAGGACCGGAAATGAGTGCGGAGAAGAATCCGCTCTTGGACAGGGTATCTCTCGTGGTGGTAAACATCCGCTCGCCAACCTTGAGATTGAGTGGCGTGGCTGCCATGAGAAGGGCTCTTGGGGTAAAAAGGACCTAAGTAATGATTATGCTAGATGATTCTGGGGAGGCTGGAGTGTTTATAACGATGGTCAACCTGACAGCTGAAAGAGAAAAGAATCAATGCAGATATCCGCACGGGACCACCGGATAACGGCGATATGTCCTCCACCGCTGCAACATTGACTTCTTTCCAGTGTATGCACAGCTCAAAGACGCTCGCGTGGCAAATACTACAGTACATCGGGCCTAATGAAACAAGATCTTGTAACAATGCGTCCATGAACATTCGAGCAAAGTGCAATACTTGCAAATGGCCAAACAGACAGCGATGTATGAGAATCCAAGATAAAGCAAAGCAAGAGGCTGTACATACCCTTGGCACATACATGAGGGATCACGGGACAAACAAGTATACCTAGACTTGAACCATGGAGTCGCAAACGCCTGGTCCCATAAGCAGAGAAGAGCCACGTATTCTGCACTACGCCATTTTGAACCGACGGCGTGTGTATTTCATCTTTCTTTCTTTTTGTCGGCTTTGGTACTCGTGACGCCCAGAAGTGAGCTTAAATGAGGGTTAGGGTTGGCTGTTACTGGCCGCTTGGAAATGTCTGATTTTTGCATGGCTCAAAACAGTGAAACGAAGCAATTGCGCTGTCAAAATTGCCATCAATTCTTAACTAATCTGATGGTGATATGGGAAATATTGATTGAAGTATTGGGCATTCTGTAGAGATGGTAAGCGAGCAGTAGCCGCTAACCCTGAACCCTAACGCTAAAGCTCACTTCTGGGCGACACGAGTACCTGGCTAAATTGCCTTCCACGTAATAAACGAGCTAGCCTCTCTTAGCTGTAATATTCGTCAAAGCTAAACTCGATCGAGCAAGCAAAAGCGATGAAAAATGCAAGGGGCATCCAGGGTCCCATCGTGATCAACACCACGTGCTTGGCTTGTCTGAGAATACTGGACGCAGCAAAGATATCTACATCCCTAATCTGTTCACGCTTGACACATGTGAAATAGATCACCGAAGCCCATTGTACCTTTGCAGAGTCCAGACTCCGCCGTTGATGTCAGACGCAGCCTTTACACTTCACTGACGCTGGATGAGGCACACGAGCCAGACATGGCCCATCTGGGGCTGCTTCGGGGCAAGCGAGTATATAGACATCAATCTCGCTTCTCGCAATCGAAAGGTCACTGTAAGGTTACCTCTCTGTACACTCCACTTGCTCTTGTCATGCTCGTCCTCTTCTCTTTGGCCCTTGTGGCATTGTGGATGACTCCTACGTAAGTCGTTGGCTGTGCTTCTGAGTACTTTCCATTAGTCAAGCCGCAGTAAGAAAGATATGGTGAGCGTGTTGTATACATGCTGAAGGCCGCATGCTCCAGCACGTTGCCATTCGCGCAGCAGTTCCTTAACCATCTGCTATCCTGGACATCTTTTCCACTTTCTCGTTTCCCCTCGCTAGAGCCGGTCCTCTTCCAGACCTAACTTATCATCGTAGGGAGTCCACATCGTTCGAGAGCCGTGCAAATAGTTGTGACACCATTCAACATGGCTTCCAGTGCCGACCACAAACATCGCATTACTGGGGCCAGTACTCGCCATACTTCTCCGTGCCTTCGTCGATCTCGCCGGATATCCCTAATGGATGCAAAGTCAACATGGTTCAGATACTAGCTAGACATGGCGCTCGGGACCCGACTGCTTCGAAAACGGCCTCTTACAACAAGACGATACAGAAGATCAAATCACAGGTCAAGCAGTTTTCTGGCGACTATGCGTTTCTAAAGGGCTACAGCTACACCCTTGGAGCCGATCAGCTCACATTGTTCGGCAAGCAAGAGATGGTCAATTCAGGTATTAAGTTTTATGATCGCTACCAATCACTGGCAAAGCGGTTAGACCCTTTCGTCAGAGCATCGGGCGAAACCCGAGTCGTCGAGTCTGCGCAGAAATTCACGCAAGGCTACCATCAAGCCAAAGTAGCGGATCCTAGCGCGAGGAACAAAGGTGCCTATCCTCTCAACGTACTAGTGATCAGCGAAGCCGACGGAGTCAACAATACGTAAGTTCTTATCAAACTACATGTTTTCAGAAACCGCCATACTAACGTAGCGAAAGATTAAATCATGGATTGTGCACTGCCTTTGAGGACGATGCACCATTCAACCAAACCGCCGCCGCCGCGCAAGCCACCTGGCTCAAGATCTTTACTCCTAAGATCACAGCTCGACTCAACGCCGATCTTCCCGGTGCCAACTTGAGTACCAGTGAGACCATCTCAATCATGGATCTCTGTCCCTTCAACACTGTTGCCTCTGCTACAGGGCAGATCTCGCCTTTCTGCAATCTCTTCACCCAAGAAGAATGGCGGCAATACGATTACTACCAGAGTTTAGGAAAATACTATGGGTAAAACAAGCTTCATACCAAAAGTCTACCATTAATAGCTAATGCATGCTACTACCTAGATACTCATCCGGCAACGCTCTGGGGCCTACTCAGGGCGTAGGCTTCACCAACGAACTGATCGCCCGCTTGACCAACACTCCGGTGAAAGACAACACTTCATCCAATCACACCCTGGACTCCGCGAGCGCCACTTTCCCCCTCAGCAAACAGCCCGCCCTTTACGCCGACTTCAGCCACGACAACGACATGACGGCGATCTTCAGCGCCATGGGCCTCTACAACACCACGAATCCACTCTCCAACACTTCGATGGAGACCACCGCGCAAACGCATGGGTATTCCGCCGCGTGGACGGTGCCCTTCGCCGCGCGTGCCTACTTTGAGAAATTGAGTGTGGCGGCCCCGGGCGGGACTATGTGCGCGTCTTGGTCAATGATCGAGTGCTGCCGCTCCAGACGTGTGGGGGCGATCGGTTCGGGAGGTGTACGCTGGCGAAATTCGTCGAGAGCTTGGGTTTCGCGAGGGGAGGGGGGCGTTGGGATCAGTGCCGGATTCGATGAATTCAGATGATGCATTGCATTTGTAAACAAACAATCAAAAGTCCTTCGAGCAATCGCCCATTTCAGCCGAGTCGGCCGTTTTGATAGCTTACGACGAATTTGGCACCAAGTCTATCCTACCACAGTGAGCTTGCTCTTGCGTAACGCTTCCACGGGGCCGTTGGGAAGTTTGCTCTTTCGTCGTCTCCAAGACAGCCACCTATTCCAGAACTTCTGCGAGCTTCCCTCAATACTCCACCTACCCGGAGGACGAGAAGATCACATCTTAGCTCCCATAGCCATTTGCTCGGTATCCATACCCCTTACGCCCAACCCCTCCAATCGCTTAGCCTATCTTTTCGACGACCATTTCCCCAGCAAGTATATATATCCTTCGATCTTCCTACATCACGACGATCTCCCCATCATCATCTGCCCCCCAAGCCAAGAACACGCGAGCTTCCTCCGGTGCCCATCGGCTCTGATCAATGATATTGGAATGGGGATGGGGATGGCGTTTAAGTTCCTCCCCCTCTTCGCTTGGTCAGGGTGATTGCATAAAATACAGTTCCTTCTCCCCCCCTTCTCCAATATTCATACCCGCACCACCCTCCCTCTTCACTCAGACCCATCAACTATCCTTCGATCTGAGTACTTAGAATCGCAAAGAGCTGATATTGAAAAGGCATGGCATGGGAGGCTGGAGACTTTGCTCGTGAATAGGGGTTTGGGGGACTTGTGAGATATGGATGGGGGAGGAGTCCTGTGTTTGTGTTCGTGGCGCTGCGTGGGTTGGTTGGGAGTCTATGGTTGTTGGGGATGGAGAGGGGATACGAGAGGGGATACGAGAGGGACGTGGGGATGGCGAAGGAAGGGGCGAGGAGCAAGGGAAGGGAATATTGGGGAAAGCGAGATGTTTCGCGGTGATTCTGCGCTTGAGGGATTATACCTAATTCTGAGGGAAATGGAATGAATACCGGCCTATCCAATGGTCGTTTTCTGGGTATCGTGAATGCGAAGAGCTGAAGAGATCAGTAGCTCCTCTGAGAATTTTTCGCGCGGTCACGAGTGACCCACCAAAATATGGAACAACGAGCCGCGAGAACAGTAGAAAAGAAAAGGGGGCTCTAATGCAGTAGAACCCCAGTCATAGATTCGCACCCCGATCAAAAACAAACAAATTCCTTCCCTTTCCATTCCCATCCGCGCTAACCCAGCCAAGCCTCCCTATGGGCTCCTTAGTCCGACTAACAAGCTGCTCCAAAGTCTTCGCATCCCCAGCATTCGCCACGAACCGCGTCTCTGGCTCGCTGCTCAGTCGCCCGATCACGAAGCCCTTCGATGGCGCCCCTTGACGGTCGAAGTCAACTGTGTAGGTCTGTGGCTGATTAGCAAGCGATATCATGGAGAGGAACGGGGGATTTAGTGGTTCAAGAAGCAAATTTCAGGTTTTACCTCAACGATAGCCTCGCCTTCGGGTTCAACTGTGACTGAAGGCACGCGCAGATCTGGCACGTATTCCGGTAGTGGGTTCTCGGGTGGGTAGGCGGGATTTGAGCTTCTCCGAGGCTGCGTGGATAGACAGAGGGCGTGTTGGCACGTGAGGACGCCTCCGTTTGCGAGGATTAATCCGTTATGGCCGTCTCTGCTTCTTAGCTGCCGTACCATTGCCGTGAGAGCCTTGATGTGTTCTTAGTGATGTGATGCCACTTGATACCATATCCAGGTTCAGAGGAAGAACTCACGTGTAAAGAGTAGTTGTTGCCCGCTCCCCCGAAAGACGTCAGTCCACCTAATAACGTGATAGGCTTCGGCGGTGCTATATATGGTAAACCGAGATGGTGGCATGCGAGCTTTGGGACGATGGGGAAGCAGCTTTATTCCCCTCAGTTTGAGCTTATATGACCTTTGTAAAGAGAAGGAGGAGGAAAACTTACGAGTAAAAGTCGAAAAGATCAATTTGCTCTTTTGACAGGCCAGCGGCTTGCATAGCGGCATCTAGCGAGCGCGATATGGATGGGCTCGAATGGAAGTTCGGGCGTTCCCAGACTATGTAGGGTTGTATCGTTAGTAAAAAGGTGGTCGTCAGAGAAGTAGTCAAGGATAGCTCGTCTCACAATTATCAGCGTCCTGTGTGCCTGCACCACCAAGTGGGTAGATCCATCTACTCTCCGGGATCCCCAGCTCTCTTGCATGTCTCGTTGAGGTTAGGATACAAGCCGCCGCAAGGTTTACGCTGTTGAACGCGTTCATGAGAAGTGGATCTATGTCATCATCAGTATTACCAATACTCTGATGAGCCCAGTAAAGGCCCAAGAAGTGAAAAGTACAAGGAAAGCAAATCATCCTATTGCTCCTCCTGACAGTAGAGATGTCACCCTCCGTCGCTGCTGGTTGACCGTGACTCCAAGCATACTTGTTTCCCTCCGCGGTTTTAGCAAAATCGGCATACATCTTAGCTGATTCAGTATTATTCTGCTCGATGGTCTGGCCTCGATAAGCTCTGAAACCATTCTCATACAAGGCGTATATCTGAGCGGGCAGGCCGATAGCGTGAGCAGTACCGATACCTGAATGTGAAAGATAGGAAGTAAGTAAAACATTTTTTACTACTGATACCGAAAAACGTACATACTTCCACCAAACAGACCTAGGTCCAAGGGAGCTGTAGGTGGCGAATGGTCCAGCACGGTCCATCCTGGGGGAGGTAGCTTCTTTGCCGCTCTGCAGGCGCTTACTGTTTTCCACGTTAGAAGGACGAAAGTCATGGAGCAGAAAATAAGAAGAGAATCTATGATATCGGGCAAGAAATGGAGCACTTTTCCTTCAATGAACACGAAGGAATGATCTTGATAGCAGACAATGAAAATCAAACCTCAACAAGCCTACGAGTTTCGTGGATGTATCCACAGTCCGGGCTCTGCTGGAGATTTGAGTCAAAACATAGAAACTTACATGAGGCTAGAGCTTCGCCACCAGTCACAACTGCCACAGTACTTCTACCCTGTGCTATTCTTCGAGCTGCTTCATCGACAAGCTTCATCGGGAGATGACCTCTATGCTTGGTGTAATGCTTGTGCGTAGGATGTACTCCAAGCACTTTGGCGAGAAGGCCTGGCAGGTCATGATACGGCCAAGTCCAGGTGGCAACCACGTCGATGCTATCGATACTAGACTGAAGCTGCCTTGCCTTAGATGGTGCTACATTAGAGTCGTTGATAGCGCTAAGGATTGCTTGTAGCATAAGCTGCATTGGTTCAATGGCATCTTCAATTGCATTAGACTTGTTCTTAACATCGCTAATCCCGATGATGACTGGGACGACGTGGTCAACAGTCATTTCATTGAGAATTTCCTATTTGTTGGGGGAAGGAACGAGAAATCTGATAATTAATCACATAATTGAATTTTGATGGTTGTGTAATAGTCTTTGCAGTGATTGAGATGAAATCCGCTAACTGCGGAGTTCATATATACTAAAAATAATGTCGATAGTAAATGATCTACAATCTCTTCTGTGACACTGCAATTTTAATATTGTCGAGCAAGTAGAGGGATCTATGAAGCCGTCGAGATCACAGAACTTTTAAGCCCAGGTGCGCCATCTCTTAGAACCCATAATTTGCCTCGGGTCCCGCAGCCTTGTACAGCGCATCCAGTTCATCCCGATATATCTCCTCCGCAAACGCCCTCTGCACAGTCCCTTTTGCCGCTAATGGGAACGGCTTCTCCGCTTTCGTGAACATAATAAGCGTCTCCATGACCCTTCCCTGGCTGGGACTACTCTCATTTACTTGGGAAATAAGCGCCCAAACCTCCGCACGAAGTTTCGCCCGTTCGCCTTCGCTAGCACACGGATTTCGCAATTGCACAATCAATGCGGGTCGTAGGCGATGGTTCCCAGTCACGAGAGCGAACCGGATGGCTGCATGCTGCTCAACGCGCGCTTGCAAACTCAGCGGGTTGAATTTCGCGCCGTTGGCTGAGACGATAAGGTCATCCACGCGTGCCTCATGCCGCCAGTGATATGGTTTCGAGGGATGTTTGGAATACAGATCCCGAGTGGACCATTCTTGGAGCTCAGGGTGGCTTTTGAAAGCACACTGAAACTTTTCGAGCTTAGGATCCCTTACGATGACCATCTCATAAAGGTCATCTCGAGCCTGGCGCCACTCAATGCCATTGTATTTCGGGCAATAGCAGATGTACTGCCAGTCTTCGGGATCAGGCTCGTAGGTGACGAAGGCGCCACCATCAGTACTGCCGAGGCTGTTATGCAGGACGGTGTTTTTGCAGACCTTTGAGATGGTTTCACCAGCTTCTTTGGCTAAAGGGGCTAGATGTTGTATTAGCGGTTGCCGCATTTTCCCAAGGAAAGGTGTTGTACCTCCTCCAAATCCAATAAATCTTAACTTTGACAGACGACCCAGCGAATGAGGAAACTTGCATAATGCCTCCAAGGTGCTAGGAAGAAAATTTGCTGCATCAACAGAGGCATACTCGAGGACTTGATTGATGCATTCAAGAGAGGCAGGATCCGGACCAATAAGGCGAGTTGGAGGTCCAACAACAAGAACAACGCCTAAAAAAATTGCTCTCAAAAAGCGGACCAGGCCTGAACTATGGGATATCGGCATGGTGCTGTAGCTGCATATAGCGTCAGATCAATAGAGAGTTCATCTCATATTTACAACTGGTAAAAGTCACATACTGCCGCTTGCACTCCTTCATCGTACAATACACGTTCCGGCGGTGGGCGAGCGATAAAGGAATGCTTTGCGCATCTATAGCAGCATACATGCCATGGTTCCAAACGATAGGTTTCGGCATTCCCGTCGACCCCGAAGTATGGACAATAGCTATAGGCTCACTGGCTGCTTCCTCGAACGATTTGTCGTATGGATAAGGTCTCACGCCTTGCTTGAAAAGGAGGTCATCGAGCTTTTCCACACGGAAGCTCCTCATCCCTCCAGTGGCAATCAGAGGACCACTGTCCACTCCTTCCGAGTAAATTAAAGTACTACATCGAGTCTTTGGGTGGGGCTCGTAAGCTCAAATCAAAAGGTCAGCCGAGCAGCTGAGACGTACTTTGTCCATCAGCTCCTTATGCCCAGTAACGGTGTTTCGATGAGACATGAATAAAGTCTGCGAGGATTAATTGAGTATAGGGTTTTTGTGACGAAACCATCCAGAACATATTACTACCTTGTAACCTGTCTTGATCAAAGCCAAGGCGACTATATTATACCGTAAGTCTGGAATGCTTGAATAGGGCCAACATTAGCTTGGACAGACGAGAATGGGTCATGACAGCTATCTACCCCATGTATGCCACTGTCTCGAACTGCGTGCTTCTACCTATGGCCGACTCAATCCACCATGCTGCTGCATCAATCGCCGCAACGAGATGACGATATCGCAGGTCACGAAAACCATCTTTCAAATTTGCGGATCGAGGCACTGAAGCCCAGATCTCGTCAGGTGTTTGCCGTCCGACTTTGTCAATCCATGTGGGGAGCAGTCTGCGGCCACGCTGATCAAATTTTAGGCTATCTCCGGCAGAAAGCTCAATGGAAGCGAGCATGTTGCGGCATGTGAAAATGAGCTCTAGGAGTTTGGGTTCAAGGATTAAAGTAGATCAGCAGAGGCCGAGAGCGCGAGAAGGCCTCATGTAGAGGGGTTTCAAAAGCTTTTGGTACCTTTACACGGCTCCATGCTGAAGAAAGTAATCTTGCATACGCTCAGCAGTGAAGTCTCGTCGGCACAATGAAGGTAGCACGTCCATGTCAGCGTCAGCGTCAGCGTCAGCGTCAGTATCTTATTCACACTAAGCGCTTATTTTGCGCCGCCCAAGATATTGGGAGCTTGGCAAGCTTCCAGGCGGTCTGTCATCATGGCCGAAAGCCGACAGAAACCTCTCCTATCATTCTCGTACGACAGAGCACTCTCCACCCACTGTGCAGCATGGATGCCCGAACACAGTTGCCCATGCTCGGTTCGAACAGTTCTCTTTGGTTTTGTAGCTTATTGTGGTTTAGGAGTGTGTGTAGTCCGTGTTGTGCGTGTAGGTAAATCGCTGAGTACCTAATGTATGGGAAATCCGAGGTGGCCTCTCCCAAGTGTCCGGATTCTTCTGCAAACGGCTTGTTAGGATTCTATCTTAGAAGGCAAACCCCATAAGCGGCAGAGGGTGCTTCCGTCGTGGAATGGTTATGACATTCCTCATTAGCGCTCGAGGAGAGAGTCCGTGGGCCTGCCGTCTCAGAGCGTAAGCGTGCCTCTGGGCTCAGACCACGGATGGACTTGGCTAGACCTTGTCAGCATCCCCGAATCAATCGTCTCAAAAGTCGGTATCTTGCACTGAATCTAAATGCATGTGGGGATAAAGGAAACAACTTGGGGTGCCAAGGATTAGTAAGTAAAGAATGATGTACACGCTAGGATGATATCTCGTAATATTACATGTAATTGGCTGGTAGCTCCCGTCTTGCCGAGGAGGGAGCCGACCGAGCCGAGTGCGCGTCCGAGCTTATTCAACCTCCGGTGAGGTCTGATGAGGCTTATTCACCCTGGATCAAGGCCACACAGTGAAGACTCAGCTGACGGAGTCCTTCTGAGGCTTACATGCGTTCTTCCGAACGAGCGGCACCCTTGTCACCATGGGAACTGTTTGTGAAATGCAGTTTTTCCCCCAACCATCCAGAGTCCGTTGGAGGGACTTGACTGTGAACTATTCTGGCATAATGCCCTCAACTCCATCGGCATCTTGCCCTACACCTTCCAAAACCCAGCCCGAGCTGATGCCGCGCAAGTCAGTTCCTCAATCGATCTAACGTGTGTGGTGGACAGGATGGCAGAAGCTGCAGTCCCTGCCTCAAAGACTGCCTTGGATGAGAGCAAAGGCCCGCCAGATGTCGCACCGAATGTTGATGCAGAGAAAGGGCATATATCAACGAAGCCAGAACCAGTCTCCTCCCTCAGCGATCCCAATCTTGTGCGTGCCAGCTGCAACTTCAGCACCAGGTTTACTATGCTAATTCCGATGGAAAGGTTACGTGGGACGGGCCTGACGATCTTGCAAATCCCAAAAATTGGAGTTATCGAAGAAAATGGACCGTCACTCTTGTCGTTTCTGCCTACACATGCATTTCGGCTATGTCAACCTCCATTGCCGCCCCTGCTCTGATAAGATTGGCACCGGACCTGCACATCCACAGTCCCTTCATAGCCTCCCTTGTTCTTTCAATATTCATTCTGGCCTACGCCTTTGGACCTTTTGTCATTGGACCACTATCTGAGGTGTACGGCCGAGTCATCGTGCTCCAACTGGCAAATACTTTTTACTTAATCTTCAATACTGCTTGTGGCTTCGCTCAAAGCACGGGTCAAATTCTTGCATTCCGATTTCTTGCTGGTCTTGGCGGCAGGTATGTTTTTTGGCCAGTCTTCCACGTTGATGCTGAACAAGTGCGCGTCAGCTAACGATCATCAAGCGCTCCTTTGACGATCGGAGGCGGTATACTCGCCGATTGCTGGACTGCTGAAGAGCGTGGAAGGTCTATTGGTATCTATACATTAGCCCCTCTGTTGAGTCCGGTGGTCGGGCCCATTGTGGGAGGATTCGTTACACAAGGTACTACTTGGCGATGGGTTTTCTGGGCAGTATCCATTACCGATGGCTTCGTCCAACTTCTGGGGCTTTTTTTCCTACGAGAAACCTACCCGCCCAAGATCCTTGGCGATAAAGCTAAGAAATTACGCAACAGCACCGGCAACCAATCCTGGCACACAAAGTGGGAAACCCCTAATCGCACATTCTCCAGGACACTCAAGGCTGCGCTTGTGCGACCATTCATCTTGCTAGGAACGCAGCCCATCATCCAAATCCTTGCGCTTTATATGGCTTTCCTGTATGGTGTCGTCTATCTGGTTCTCACAACGCTACCCACTCTCTGGACAATACGCTACCACGAATCCATCGGTATAGCAGGGCTCAACTATATTTCCCTCGGAGTTGGCTACCTGTTTGGCACACAATCTACTGCTCGTATCAATGATGTGATATACCAACTCTTGAAAGAAAAAATCGGCAAAGGCATTGGACGGCCTGAATTCCGCCTTCCTCTTCTGGTACCGGGGTCCATTCTTGTCCCAGTAGGAATTTTCTGCTATGGTTGGAGCGCACAAGCGCATCTCCATTGGATTGTGCCAAACGTTGGACTAACAATCTTTGGGGTTGGTATGAAAATTGCTACCCAGTGCACGCAGACATATGCCGTTGATACATATCCCCTCTACGCTGCATCTGCAGGCGCTGCTAATACCTTCCTAAGATCTCTAGCCGGTTTCAGCTTTCCTCTGTTCGCACCGTACATGTATGACAGATTGGATTATGGTTGGGGAAGTAGTCTGATAGCTTTCCTTGCGATAGTTTTAGGTGTCCCCGCCCCTTTTGTGCTGTGGAAGTATGGCCCATGGCTAAGGACAGTGAGCCAATTTGCGGCAGGGGATGCTGACTGAACGGCATCTCTTTGCTTCGAGTCTGATCCTTGTTTCTTCCATCGTAACTTCTACGAATTATATGTATCTGCTCCTATATCATTACAGTACAATTTTAGTGATTGGCCTCTTGTTTCTGCCTACTCTACACTGTCGTCATCGGCTCCCAAGACAGATCCCATAATTATCTGCCTGAAATCACCGATCCAGATTCGGAAGTAGCTACAAACTCAAAGTAAGCGGTGATACCCCGATGTGTGACTTTGTATCTGCTTACATCGAGAATGTCTGCTTTTCTTGCCACGATCACCCATTCCGGTTCTCCCTTTCACTCATCATGGTCTTATCTCGCGAGTCTTAGTCGTTTATCCACTTTAGCGCTTAGTGTTGCAGTTTCTTTCTTTTGTGGAACTTGCTTACGGAGCTTTCCTGTCTTACACCGGTTGCCAACCGCCGATTCTCCCCATCAAGACATTTGGTCCGATATGACGCTGCTCTTGCGTCGAATGCTTCGAATATCACATCCACTTACCTTAGGATTCGAAGCTATCCACTTACGGCATACAGGGCTGACTATGCTTTTTAATCGAGGTCTACCGCTTTCGATGCAGATGCCTCGTGATGGGCATGTGGCCCAACTTCCCGCTTTGATAAGTCGGGTCCTGCCTATCGGGTCTGTTCAACTCACCTTGAGTATACTGCTCCTGGAAAGGTGGCCGCCCCAATTTCTCGCATAAGATGCTGTACATTAAGATCCACGTGGCTCCGTACAAAAGAAAAAACCGCGAGACCCGCAAGACTGCAGGCCATTTACTCCAGAACGAACAGCTAGGGATTCCTCTGAAGGGGGTGTTCAGAATTGACAGACCGCCACTTTCACTAATTCGTGTGCTCCTTGTCGGACGCCCTCAAGGTACTTGAGATGGATCTTTTCCTTACTTTTGGTCTGCGTTTTCGCCCGACATTGAGAAAGCACTTTCGACCTTCAACTCTGTCAAGCTTCTCAAGATAGCCGTCATCATGTCTGAAGGTGTACTCTACGTTACTGATTCGCGAACTTCCCTTGAATATAAGATACCTATCCACCGCAACACTGTCAAGGCCGTCGACTTCCAATCCATCAAGGGCCCTGTCACAAACTCGGACCTGGCTGACCAAATCAGAAATGGTCTCCGCCTATTTGATCCCGGTTTCAAGAACACTGCTGTCTCGGAGTCAAAGATAACTTTCATGTGTGTAACAAAGCTGTATTGATCAAATGTCTAATTCGCTATGATCTAACCTATGATGACAGTGATGGTGCTCAAGGCATTGTGCAGTATCGGGGTCAGAACATCGCAAACTTCTGGCAGACAGCTGAATTCGAGGATCTCCTCCATCTTCTTGTGTGGGGTCGATGGCCTTCTGCTGCCGAGAAGGAGGCACTGCGGAACGAACTCATCAAAGCAGCAAAGGAAGTACCTGGAAGTGTAAAGACCGTCATTTGCGGATTTCCGTAGGTACTTTCCCACCTCTTTTATCTGGTGAGCCTCAACCACTGATCTTTTTCATACAGAAAAACGGCTGCACCAATGCAGATGATCATTGCCGGTCTTGCAGCATACTTGGGTGAAGATCCGAAGAGTATTCCAGCTTATTCGGGCCGCAACCTGTATCAAGGCAATCTGCCTTTGGTAGACAAAGCAATCATCCGAACACTGGCTGCATTCCAAGTCTGCACCGGACTTGCCGCCTCACATCGTAATGGGACTCCATTCACTAGCGTGGACGCTGAGGGTTCTTTTCTTTCTAACCTACTCACCATGATGGGCAAAGTCGCCAAAGATACAGGAAAGCCCGATTTGAACGCCATCCGCGCGGTCCAGCGTATCTGGGCTCTCGGCGCAGATCTGGGGCACACGAACTCCACATCGGCGTTTCTTCTTGGAGCTTCCACACTTTCCGACCCTCTGTCGTGCCTCATATCTGCTTTGTCTTCAGGCTATGGGATCCTCCATTTCGGCGCCGCAGAAGCCTCCTTCAAGTCATTAGCAGCCATCGGCAGTAAGAAAATGGTGCCCCATCTGATCAACAAAGTCAAGAGGAAAGAAGCGAAACTTTACGGCTACGGTCATCGGATGTTCAACACAATTGATCCGAGGATCATTTTCGGGGCTCAGATACTGAATGATCTCGGTTCCAAACACCCCTTGGTGGAGGTTGCGATGGAGATTGATCGCATTGCTAGAGAAGATGAATACTTCACCTCCCGAAGTCTTCAAGCAAATGCAGATCTTTTCATTGGGATAATCTATACTGCACTGTGAGTTCTCCAATACTTTTCAATGCATATCATGTCCTGAGCACTAGATTCGTGGTATGGAAAGGATACTGACAAATATGAATGAATTAGGGACTTCGATCCTTCATTCGTTCCAGTAATGATCGCGCTCATGAGGTCTGGAGGCATGATGGCACACTGGCGTGAAGCTATGGGTAAGCCTCTCGAGTGCTAGCAACAAAAGTGTCAAAATGATTTTACTAATCATCGTCGGTGGCCGCAGCCCAACCCAAGACAAACATCTGGCGTCCCCAACAATTCTACACCGGAGTGGTCGGCTCCACCCCGGCTTCCAAGACGGCGAAAGCAGCCGAAGATGCAACCGACACTCAGACCTCGGTGCTGGAGAACATAATCCACGTCCCTGCTTCTGATCCAGCATCCGGAGCTGAAAAGCCCGAAATAAAGTTATCGAATATAGCGGAAACGGATGAGGTGAAAGCTCTCCAACGTGCTCTAAGCATTAATCTCGCAACTACGACAACAGTGGCCGAAGTCACGGTCAGTGAGGTGTCGTCGGACACGGAGTCGAGTCTGTCGTCTCGCTTCGTTAGCCAGGCGCCCTCGGATACGGAGTCGATCCCTTCATCACCGTTACCGACGTGTAAGACTTTCGAGACGGAGATCCGTGCCGTTACTTCGGAGGCCCGCGAGGCATAGAAAGCTGAGAGAGGCGAGTGGTGACGCTTTGTGTTGAGGGAGCAGGGGGAAGCGGGAGCACCTCCGTACAGCGGGCTTGTCTGCGACTTCAGAGGTTGGATTCTTTGCAAATTGTCGACGCAAAGTTTTGATTAATCAATAATGCTCAGTCACGAAAATGATTCGAGAGGAAAGCTGATTTTTTCAAGGAGTAATTGTTTTTTTTTTTCGAATACTAGATTGTTTTACACCAATGATGTTACGGTTCAACCTCCACATACAAGGGACTTGGGATATTTTGACCAGAAGAGACTAGCGCTGCCTCAGGGCCTCGGCACGCGAGTCTATATTTCACACTCTGCCTTGCAGATAGTAACAATTAAACCATTTTATCAATCACATTGTTATGCACTGGATTGAAGCAACTAAAATTTGTAATCAACATTTGAATTCCCATTTAACTTGATCATCATAAACATGATTACGTGACGGTACTTACGAGCTTTTTCAACCTTACCGGAAATCCTTCATCCCCAACATCAAGCCCAGTCGAATCGTCAACAATCTTCCCTCACTCTTCCCCACAATGCCCAAATCCAAGCGCGCCAAAGTCGTCCACACCTCGAAGACGCAGAAGAAAGACAAAGAACTCCGACTGCGCCTCTACGCCAACATCCAAGAATGCGTCGAGCAATACGCCTACCTCTACGTCTTCAGCGTGCACAACATGCGCAACAACTACCTCAAAGACGTGCGCAGCCAATTGTCCGATAGCCGGTACCTTACTCTCCACCCCTCCCCTCCTTTCCCCTTTCCCATTCCTCCAAACCGTTCCCACCCCCAAAGCTAATCCTCTCTCCCGCAAAGGCTCTTCTACGGCAAAACAAAAGTAATGGCCCTGGCCCTAACGCAGCTCTCCACCTCCACAAGCCACACCACCCTCTCCGCCCTCCCTCCCCATCTCGCCGGCGAAGTCGGCCTGCTGTTCTCGCCCCAACCCCCTTCCTCCATCCTCGCGCACTTCGCAGCCTACCGTCCCTCCTCCTACGCCCGCACCGGTACCCCCGCCTCCCGAACCTTCACCCTCCCTTCCGGCACGCTGCACACGCGTGGCGGCGAGATCCCTATCGAGGATGATGTCCCGCTGCAGCATAGCGTGGAGCCGCATCTTCGGAAACTGGGTGTGCCGACGAGGTTGGAGAAGGGGAAGGTGGTGCTGGATGAGCCGTTTGAGGTTGTCAAGGAGGGGGAGGTGCTGGGTGCGGGGCAGGCGGGGATATTGAAGCTGTTTGGGGTTGCGATGGCGGAGTTTGCGGTTAGAGTCAAGTGTGTCTGGGAGAGGGAGACGGGGGATGTGAAGGTTTTTGGGGAGGGCGAGGGGCTGGAGATGGAGGTCGTGGAGTGATTGCGTTCGGTGCGAATGAGCTCAACAGCCCCCGACTTTGATTGGTGCCTGGTGTGCTGCATGGAGTTTTCGGGTCCGAACCTTGGTCTTGATACTGGGTTGGCTGTGAAAAGTGATTATGAATGCGAGGACGAGACTGAAAAGGTGACTATCGCTTCATCTGCGACTTGGACGTGCTAAGAAGGAATAGGTGAGCTTATGAAGACGCTCGGGGAGGACTTGATGGTGGACGATGAAGCATTCGCTCCTCAAGATTCCATGGCAGTATCCATCAGTTCCGTTGGTCACGGGCTGACTCCTTCGATCATTCCAGCATATCAAGGTCCCCTGAACCGTCTAGACCAAAGAAGATGAGTGTCAGATTTCCATTATTTTCGAATGCGAAGAGTTGTAAGTCCATTAAGTTCAATCGAATGTCCCGAGGAGTTCATCCCATCAAATAATCTCTTCCACCTGAGCGAAAGTATCAACTGTTGTCATTTTTGCGTAGGAGACAGCTAGTGTGCGATCGCTGGTGCCGTTTCTTTTGTGTAGTCTCAACAGGTGACAGGTTCTCCGCTTCCATATTCGCAGATGCTTGAACCTGACCGAGTTATATCTTTCTTTAAGATCTTGCAAAAGGACCTCGATTCGATCCACAATACCCGCAAGTCTCTTGCGATCTCTCATTACCCACTGGCCCGAAGATCGCATTCCGCGTACTTTTGCTCGGCGCTGACGACGTCTACCAAAGCGTGTCCTAGACCCTGTCACAGGATCCTGCAGGCCATGATCGAAAGCCTGTGCGCTATGTCGATGGCAAAGCGAAGCTCCTTCTTTGAAGAGCACCAGAGTCCTTTCCGTCATATTCAAGATCTGGGCATCAACTCTTGCCGAAATGCCGGCACATTTGCAGATGTAACCTCTGTCCAGACGCAGCGGCTTAGCCCACCGTGTGAAAGCTTCCCACTGCATCTGCAGCCTCTGTTGGATTAGTCCGAGGTCGTCGTCTTTGGTCCTGGCAGCCTCGGCCATTTCGAAGAGTTGGACACAGACACTGAATAAGCCAATCAGACCAACGACGCCGATTGCGAGTCCCGCTGCTTCCATTCTGTTGTCTAGAATACGCATGAAAATGGAGAGTGATAAATAGGAGCTGCGAGATGTCTCTTGACAAGCAATCTGTTTCTGGAGACACTGAGCCGGCTGCGCTTTGGGGAGGGGAAGGTGAGGGACATATGAAGGGGATCGAACTCAAGTATGGTTCAGGACGATAGATATCATCCGGTAGGAGAACCTTGGATGTATCCTCTCCACCGAGAGGCTAGTCTTCTGAGAAGCGAGCGGATCTTATGCCAAGAAAATTGACATCGACAATACACGCTGTGTGAATCAGCGCTGGATCTCGGCCTCTTCGATATCCGAGCAGGCTTCGGCGGAGAGCTTCATGAGTGCTGCTGCGTGGCGGCTTGTGTGGCTATGTCTCAGCCTTATGAGTCGACGAGCTTTTCATCATCCATACATCGAATCTGATCGCAGGCTGTGGGACATTTAGTGCCAGCCACAAGAAGGACTCGATCCTGACGAGGTCCACGGGGCGGAAGGCTAGGATGGCTTTCTGTCTTGGTATGTGCCGTGAAGGAATGCCTGCGCCACTGAAGGATAGCAAGCAGCTGGACTTGGATGCCTGGCCTGGGCTTAGCGAGTTTGATCCAAGTCCTCCAGTCCGCCGGATATGTGAGGGAGGTCATCCTCATGGTTATTGTTTGTCTTGGTGACTTTGCGACATTCTGCTAATCAGTAATAGTAGGCGGTAGATTGGCCAAATTTACTTGGCACAATCGCCCTCGAATTGGGATTATGAGAATGGAAGGTTGGTCGAGTGAATTGAAGCTCCGTGCTAATTCTGCGATCCGGGCAAATTGTATGAAAAATCCGAGGTTTCGATAAGCATATATAAATTATTAGGAACGAAATATTGATAGTCCTGAAATAATAATCATACAGGCCGTTGCTTTTCATAGACATAAAGCCTCCGAAAGGATATCGTGAACCGAGATAACCGCCCCAAAGAAGAAGAAATTACATCTCATGTAGTAAAACAGAATCGCCGAGCCTGAAAGCATAAGCTGCAATATTATCAAAGGCCGTGCAAGAAATGCGTAAACATGAGACCAAAACCCCCTAGTAGTAATCATCTCGCCTGTCATAGGCCGCTGAGAACCTCCGCGGTCTTTCCCTCTCAATGTACGGATCATACCGTTCTCTGTCATATCTATCGTTCCTGTCGAATCTGTCGCGCTGATCGTACCTTTCATCTCGGTGGTACTTGTTATCCCGCTGGTACCTGTCCCGGTCGCGGCGCTCATTCTCCAACTTGAGCCTCGCGGTTTCAAGCTCCAGCTTCTGTAGGCGGTCCGACTCAAGCTTCTGTTTCTCTCTTCGTTCTTCAAATTCAAGCTTCTCCTTCTCTCTCCGTTCTTCGGATCTTTGTCGTTTCATTTCTTCAATCTCCCACTTCAGTCGCTCCTTCTCTTCGTATGGATGTTCGTCGAGTACGGGATGAGCGTAACTGTTCAGCCGCTTTTGTCGGGTTGCAGACCGATGGTTTCGATCATCATCGTAGCTCAAAGCACGCTGGTGAAAGGCCGGGCGATCCTTGACGTAGGTGCGAGTCTTGTAGGGCCTACCATGGTGACCATCCGAAGTAATGATCTCGTATACCTCGTGCTCTGACCCACTGTGAGCGGAGCGGGCGGGTGATTTCCGATAACGCTCACGGTAGACTTGCCGGACTGGGGAGAGATCACGGTCATGTGACCTAGAGTCACGGCGACTGCCTTTACGGCTGGAGCCACCCTTCTTCTTTTCGTGGTACGCATGCGCACTCTGGGCGGAGTACTCGGTATCTGGAGTTCTGTCCGTGTAGAGAGAGGAATCGGCGTCTGAGTCGGTGCTTGAATCGGAGTACTCTTTGTGCTTCCGCTCTTGCTTCTGGTGCACTTCGGGTTTCTGGTCTTTCTTCTTATCCTTTTTGTCTTTTTTGGCATTCTTCTCTGGCGTGTGCTGCTCATGGACGTAGTGCTGTTCTTGATGTTGATGTTGATGATGTGGCTGTGAATGCTGATGGGGACCTTGCTGAGGCATGTATTGTTGCTGGTAAGGTTCTTGTGGGTGTGGACTGGGTTGGACGTAATCTGGATGCACGGCTGGTACTGCTGGCCCTTGATCATGGAAGTAGCCACCATGGGCGTGCATGGGATCATCGTAGGGTTGTGCGTGGATGTACTCAGGAAGAGGCTGAACTCCATATAGACCTGGTGAGCCACTTGAGTAGCCGGAATGACTGTAGGCCGGCTCGTCAGCACCGGTAAGATCGACAATCTCGCCCTCCAATTCTTGGGCCCGATCTTGACCAGATGCAAGTGGTTGGTCGTCTCCAGAGCGGTAAACGCGTTTCAGGATAGCTTGCATGGATGTCGTTTGCCTCGAGTTCTGTTTCGTCCGTCCTTGCTCAAGCCTGAGAGAGGCCAACTTGTACTCGAAGCGAGGATCAAGCTCCATCCTCGTCTTATCTGCTATAAGACGGTCGACTTGCTTTCTCTTGAAACCATCCATATCGCGATCATTG
This sequence comes from Physcia stellaris, assembly GCA_018902385.1. Lineage (NCBI taxonomy): Eukaryota > Fungi > Ascomycota > Lecanoromycetes > Caliciales > Physciaceae > Physcia > Physcia stellaris. The sequence goes on from JABSSW010000065.1 coordinate 72,605, forward strand.
TACTGCTCAGTGACGGTTTTTCCTTTCTTCTTCTGCTTGGCGACTTGGTTACGTAGCTCGTCTTGAGACAATGGCATCTTGGTTTTGAGGACCAAAGCCCATGAGGCCTTTTCATTGGCCCTCGAGGGTGTTTGCTTCGTGAAAGTCCAGCCTTCGTAGGTAATTGGCACTCTACCTTTACTGAGAGAAGGAAGAGTATTGACGGCAGGGCCTTGGGGCGTATAGCGACCATCCACTTGAGGAAAGTAGGAGTTTCCTTGACTGCTGTATTGCGGCACGCCGTGGTGAAGATTCATCCGTTCCAGATCGACAGGGAGCTGTTGCATGGCAGGGTGGATACCCCCAAGGGGAGGCGGTGGTGGATAAGGAGCCTCTGGCTGCATGTGCTGAACCATGATTGCAATAGGATTCAGTCAAGTCAGGCGCAGCGCCCAAGTGAAAAGTGAAGAAGACGGGGAAACGTAGTCAGGAATTGAAAGGGGAGAAAGAAAGGGCGCTTGTCAGGGACGAGGCTTGTATATAAGAAAAAAGATCCCGTGACAGAGAAGATGGAGTGAGGGTAGATGTAAAACTGGCGGAAGTAGGAGATGTAAAAGTGAAGCGAGGACAAGAAGATATGAAATAGGGAAAGCTGCCTGATTTCTTAGCTTGAGATGTTAGACATTGAGGGGTGGATGCCTTCACGAAGAATCCTTCGGCACGCTAGGAGGACTTAGTTTCAAATAGTCCTGGGAAACAATGAGTATGACTCCGCGTACAACTAGTAGAAGAATTGAGTTGTGTGATAACGCGGGGGAAGGGATCAATGAGCCTTCTTCAGCTTGACTGGGTAGAAGGAAACTTGCCGATGCATGAACAACGCCCGAAACTGCAGCCCAGAAGGTGCCGACGAATTGGGAGGAGGTGAGCTGCAGGGGCATCTGCACGACAGCTGGCGCTGCCACGAATCGTCCGTTTGGCTGCCTCCCAAAAAGTCAACTGTCGCCGTCCCAGCTCGATCGACTTGAATGCATTCGCATTGACGCTGCGCACAGCCGCGAAAGGTTCAGGTGTAGCACAATTGGCCCATTTCAACGTCAACTCAGGCGGCGGCTATGGTTTGACTGGCCATGGGATGGGCATTGGCGCTGGATTTCGATCTGAAGCATCGTCTATTCTCGAAAATAGATCTATCTTGCTTTCACGAGGCCGGTGAAACAAATGGCAAAACAAGGAAGGGCGTCATGATTCGGTTCCCAAGTCTCATGACCAAGATCCGTTTAGCAATTGGCCAATTCGCTCCGAGGGCCAAAGGCGACTACTCCGTTTTTAATCGCTTGACTTCAGATCCGACCGGATCAGGTGTCCCGGTGTCGAGGCTCAAGTTTGAAAGGGTGTGCGAAGTCTTGACGAAGGTCTCACCGGGGCGCAGTGAGTTGTCAATCAAGCACAAGCCACATGTGCTGCGCCCGGCCGCGCAAACGACGAGGCAGACAGCCAATTCTCCCTTTTCGTCTCTTCACCGCGACCGCCCACCCCACAGGTTCATGTTCGATGCTCGATTGTTCACATCAATCGTGCATGACAGGCTTGCGTAGTCCAGTTCTAAGGAAACGATCCAAGAAAGACAGTCAATTGGAACGAATAGGATCGAACCCCAAGATCCTCCTGCCGGGCGTTCTGTGCGACATCGATTAGTTCTAAGCGAAGCTCGAGCAGGACGATCCTGCAAGTCCGCCTATGATTGACGTAGCCATGGCCTCTGCAGGATCGGTTGCCTGATTCCTTTCTCCTCTAGTCCTGTTTGGTCTCACTGGGCGGGACGTGACTGGTCATAATGCTTCCGAGCCAAGCTGGAGTTGCCTGATTCTTGGAGCCTCAATTACGGGCTATGAGGCATCCGTTGCGCCCCAGATGAGAGGCAACCCCGCTGCATTATACCAACTCTACTCACCGGTCGGATTTTCCATACGCCCCGTAAAGGGATTCGTACTTCTATGCCAAGTGGTGTGCACCTCACGCAATCGAGGTAGATTGAAACATGAACGAGATGAGACGGTGAAGCATCTGAAGAGCTTTTTGTGCATTTATTGACTTTCAGGTCTATTTACAATGCAGTCCCTAAGTTATTACACCGTCTGCCTCCTAGGATAAACGCAAAGAGCGCAGCTCTCAATTAGTCTAGAGTATTGTAGCCATTAGTCGTAGGACGTAGCCGAAAGCCCTGATGACCGGGGACAGGTGGGCTATCGCTTGAGCCTGCAAGACAGAGACTATGCCGCTTGATGCAGACACCGCAGCTGCGGCTTACCGCAACGGTACTTTAACATCTACCACTCCTCTGCGAATCACTTCCCTCAGTTGCCACCGGGGCGGTTGGACAACAATGTCTCCCCGTCCATCGCCCTTTTGGCTCCGTCTCCATGCTTTTTCCATCTCGGCGGTGACACCTTCGGGGAGAGGCTCGGCACCGCCAGCGATACCGGATGAGAATTTAAGCTGTAACACGTTGCCTATCTCGTCGCAAGCGGCAAGTAATCGGTCCAGATCATCCTTGGTGTGTGCTGCAGACACGCAGAATCTTGCTCGTGACGATACCAGCGGTGTTGCTGGGTAGCCAACCACAACGACGGAAATCTTTCGCTTCAGCATCTCATGCGAGAATGCAGGTATCTTGGCGGGGTTATAAAGCATCAAGGGGATTACGGGTGAGTCATCGTGGCCGTAGATGATGAAGCCAAGGCGTTTAAGTCCGAGCCTGAGATATCGGGAGTTGAATGCCAACCGCTGCAGCCTTTCCTCGCCTTGGGCGGGCATCAATTCACCAGTGATCATGCGCAAAGCACTCGATATTTGAGAGAGTACAGGAGGCGGTGGTGCTTCCCCATAGATGGTCCCAGCATTCGTAACCCTCAGTTTGTCGATGATTGCCTTGTCCCCCGCGATGTAACCACCATTAGCACCGAATGACTTCGTAAGAGTACCCATCAGAATATCCACCTCTGAAGGGTCAATACCGAAGTAGTCACAAACGCCTTTGCCATTGGGCCCCATGGCACCGATAGAGTGCGCTTCGTCCACGAAAAGGTTGAACTTGTACCTTTTCTTCAAACGAACCAGGCCTGGTAGATTACACATTGTGCCTTCCATCGAGTAAAGCCCCTCAACCACCACCAAAATCTTCTTCCACGGTCGATGCGTACGGGGTTGTCCCTGGGAAATGACCTCTCGCAAAACTCTCTCGAGATCCTTGACATCGTTATGCTTGAACATCTCAATCATTGCGCCTGAAAGACGGGAGCCGAAACGGATGGATGCGTGGTTGAGTTCATCGGAGATAACGAGACAGCCCTTACCCACCAGAGCAGGGAAGGCGGACGCATTCGTACCAAATCCCATCGAGAAAACCATTGCCGAGGGCTTCCCAACGAACTTCGCAATCAGATCCTCAACTTCTACATGGAGATCAGATGTTCCAGCATCGGCACGTGGGCTTGCAAGACTCATGCCATACTTCTTTACTGTTTCTTCGACGGCATCGGCGCACGGCCCCTCGGATTGTGCAAATCCAAGGTAATTGTATGAGCTCATGTTGAGTGTCTCCGTTGTGGTCCCGGTGTGTCTGAAGTGGAGATTATAGTCGTCCGATTCACGGTCGATCAAGGTTATGTACCTTCCAGGCACTCCGGTTGTTGGCCGGCTGAAGCAGTCATTGATTCGCATCTTCAGTCTCCTGACGTAGAAATTGTCGAAGTCGCTGTTCAGAGGTGCGTAGCCATTCCGTGCCTGAAGGTGCCGGTAATGCTCTTCCCGAAACCTTTTCCCGAAGAAGTCTCTCACGTGCCCGAAGATTATGAGAATTAAGTAGCTAATGTAGGTTGTGAGAAGATAGTAGTAAGGGGGCTCATCGAGAACCGGGTCTGGGAATTCTCCCCCTTGATGACGGCTGCTGTAGCGATGGGTCGAATGACCCAATGGACCAAACTGAGCATGTTGCCTTGCTATTCGTCGTGCTTCGGCTGGGGAGGGTGGCTGGAAGAGTGTTGTTGGAGGCTCATCCGTGTTTGTACTATCTGCCCGCGCGGTCGAAAGGGATATAGTTGGGAGCGACAACGTAGGAGAGCTGATCTGTTGTGAAGGCGAATTGAGATAAGCTTGCTGTGTGGCCGCGGCGGCGAGCAAAGAAGATGTTGCGGTCTGGGTTTCGGTTTTCGACCTTGGCGACGTTGAGAAGAACTGGGTAAACTTGTTGGCTTTCGTAGATGGTCTTCTAGGAGACATGTCGGGCTTTTCGCTGAAGTAAGAGGTGTTTTGCGGAGCGCTCGAAGGCCAAGTGCCAGCGAACGGATTGAAAGTTTTTCGAGGCATCGTGTCGCTGGAAGATCCCCAGGACGGTTTGGTATATTCACAGTTGTACGCAATCACAAAATTGACAAAGCGCAATTAGTATGGTAGTCAAGGACGATCAGGTGAGTCTTTGCCTTGCGGCGTGGAGATGTCGTGTTCCTGCGGGCAGTGTAAGGTAGGCAGGCGAAGCGGTCGAGGTTTCAGAGCCTGGTCTATAATTATTACCCAGGACGAGGAGCCTCGAGGCGTGAAGGGGATTTTGGTGAATTCGAGAGGGGTTGAATTATTATGATGTCGACTCCGGGTCCTTTGTAATTATTCTCGTAGATTATGCAGCGCGTGAAATGACATGCGAAAGACGTCAGTGCAATCGACCAGGAAGCAAACTCCGCAATCCACTTTTCGATCCCGGGGTACGGCAAGCACGACACAAGGATTGGAGTAGTCCTAACTCTCCTTTGTGCCCAGACTGGAGAATGGAAAAGTGACGGTTCAGTAGGCGGTAGAAGTCTTGTTCTTGGTGTTAGTAAGCTGACTGTTGGATGGTTGACTCGGGCAGTCGCTCCGTGGTATGCCGGAAGCGGTGTAAAAATGACTCGTGCTGACAATATGCCTCGCTATACTTTCTCAGCTTCCACGCCGACCTCTCCAGGCTCAGGACAAAGTAAAGGAATGGAAGAAAACAACAAGAATCAAAGGAACGTGTAGGCGATGGGGGAAATCAAGTCAAGTCAAAGAGCGAAGGGAAATTAATTGCCATCAGGGAGTCGGAGGCTCGGAGCTAGAAGTGGGAGATGAGCAGCCTACCAGAACGGCTCGCTTAGAGATACTCCCAGCCAATTTCCAATTTTCACCCAGAAGCTGCATGCTTGGCGCCAATCCCGCACCTCATAGGGCTGGACTGCACCATCGACTTTTGACATTTGCCACCATCCGAGAACCCAACATCTGACGGAATACGGATACATTTCCATATGGCATGAAAAGGTTGCTCGTGACCACAAGAATAATACGTAGTCGGTGCAGCAATACTCTTTGGTGCATTGGAGACATGACCGACGTGCATCTCTCATTATTATTTAGTCTGCAGACTCAAGTAGGTAAGGATGCCCGAGCCAACGAACCAGAAGCTCTGGCAACATGGGGATCCCACTTCCACGAGAACCTATGCTTTCAAGAAGTCAATTATAGACAAGTACAACGCACAATTAGATGATTATGAATCACTCCGCCAATGGACTACGAACCATATCGCGTTATTCTGGGGCGAGGTGTGGCATTTTACTGGCATTCGATCTTCAACCCCTTTTGACAAGGTAAGGCATCAGTCGAGATTCCTATATTCAGTCCTTTGCTTGCTTGCTTAACCAGCGGTCAAAGTCTCTTCAATCACCGTCTGATCGTTGCCAAACTTCCGTTCAAAGAAAGCAATAATAGCCCTTTCCTGCCCGTCTTTTACTTGAATATCCAATATCCAATATGCAGCAATTGTGACTTCTTCCATAGCTGTGACCGTAGATTGGATTTCGTAAGACCAAATTAAAGCAGCCTGTCATCGCCGTTCCGCAGCCTACTATGTTGTGGTCTAGGCCTTAAGCTGATGGCATCAGGTAGTCGACGAGGATGCTCTCGTGTTCCCGCGTCCTCGATTCTTCGAAGGAGCAAGATTGAATTTCGCAGAAAATCTCCTGTTTCCATCATGCAACCCAAAGGAGGATTCTTTGGCTGTCATAGCTGCAACAGAAGAAACCCGAGAGCACGTCACCTGGAAAGAGCTCCGAGAAAGGGTACGAAAATGTACCGCCGCTATGAGGACGACGGGTGTCAAAGAAGGAGATCGTATTGCAGGTTATGTCGCCAACCACACGAATGCTTTAATAGCCATGCTCTCGGCCGCCTCTATTGGCGCGTTGTGGACTGCGATTTCCCCAGACACCGGTGTCCATGCGGTCTTGGATAGGATACAGCAAATCGAGCCTGTCCTTCTCTTCGCAGACAACGGAGTCATGTACAATGGCAAAACCCACGACGTGCACGACAAACTGAAGGATATCACCAAAGAAGTCCCGACTCTTCGCACAGTCGTCATCTTTGAAACTATCAAAGATCACCACTTCGACCTCACAGACATTTCCGTCCCCTCTGGCAAACCCCTGACATACAGCGACTTTCTCTCCTTCGCCCCCTCAGAGGCTCCCTTCTCCTTCGCTCAACTTCCCCCAGACCATCCGATTTACATCCTCTACTCTTCCGGCACAACCGGCAAACCGAAATGCATCGTCCACGGTGCCATCGGTACGCTCATCCAACATAAAAAAGAGCACGATATCCAATGCTCTATCCGTCCCGGCGACCGCCTTTTCTACTTCACAACCTGCACCTGGATGATGTGGCACTGGCTCGTGTCCGGGCTCGCCAGCGGCGCAACCATAATCCTATACGACGGCTCTCCCTTCCGACCCCTCGATCCCTCCACAGGCACAGGAGAACTCGCAATGCCCCACCTCATCGACGAGCTGGGGATAACGCACTTCGGCACCTCGGCCAAATACCTCTCTATCCTAGAGCAAAAAGCAATCCACCCCCGTCAAGCGCCCCACAACCTCTCCCTCAACTCCCTAAAAGCAATCTACAGCACCGGCTCCCCGCTCTCCGCCTCCACCTTCACCTACATCTACTCCGCCTTCGGCCCCTCCCTGAACCTCGCCAGCATCACAGGCGGCACGGATATAATATCCCTCTTCGGCGCGCCCTCGCAAATCTCCCCCGTCTACGCAGGCGAAGTGCAAGTGCGCGGCCTGGGCATGGCCGTCGAGGTCTTCGATCCCGCTTCCGGCGCCACCATCACCGACACAGGCGACCCGGGCGACCTGGTATGCACGCGGCCCTTCCCCTGCCAGCCCGTCATGTTCTGGCCCCCGGGCCCGGAAGGCGAGGACAAGTACCGGAAAAGCTACTTCGAGACTTGGGGACCGGCCGTATGGCATCATGGGGATTTCGTGCGGGTCGTGCCACAGACGGGCGGAATGGTGATGCTGGGCCGAAGCGACGGGGTGCTGAAGCCCGCGGGCGTCCGCTTCGGCAGCGCGGAGATCTATAACGTGCTGCTGGAACATTTCCCGGAGATTGAAGACGCGCTGTGTATTGGTCGCCGCAGGGAACAGGATTCGGATGAGACGGTTGTGCTGTTTGTGAAGATGGCTGGGACGGGGCAGGGGGGAACGGAGACGGGGAATGGGTTCTCGGAGGAGTTGAGGGGGAGGATTAAGGAGGTGGTGAAGAGGGAGCTGAGCGCGAGACATGTCCCCGGGATCGTGGATCCGTGCGAGGAGATCCCCGTCACGGTGAATGGGAAGAAGGTCGAGGTGGCGGTGAAGCAGATCCTGTGCGGATTGAATGTCAAGACGAGTGCCAGCGTGGCGAATGCGGGGTGTTTGGAGTGGTATAGGCGGTGGAATGAGGAACATTCGTGAGTTGGAGTTTGAGTGGTTGGTCGCTGGGCGGGGAGGGTTAGCTATGAGGAAGGGGTTCTTATTGAGCAGTGTATAGTCGTGGATAATGACTGGCTCGGCTTTTGAATATGGGGGGAGCGAGGCAATGGGAGAATATGGGGAGATGTCCATTGAGATTCTGGTTTGGAGCTCCAAGGAGTTGATGAGACGGTGAATCGTCGGTACAATGAAGAATGAAGGCCTGATTCTACGTGGTTTATCTACATGGTTTAGCAAGGCCACTCGAATGGATGCTAGAGAGATCCATCATATGAATATTGACTTCCAAAGGCTCGTATCTTGGACGATAACTTATGCAGTCAGTCCTATTTAGCAGCGCACACGAAAGTTATCGAAACTAAAAAATGTAGTAATGATCTATAGTTCATTTCCATAGCAGCGTAGTGCAGTTTTTACACTTTGACATTTGACAACGAATACAGGGGGTGGAAGACGAGAAGGGGTTTGACGTCTCGGGAATACTGGCACTTCTTAACAACGTATGTTCTGCTGGAAGCTTTGAAAGATCTTGCATTCGATGCTGGCTAGAACAATCTAAGCAACAGCAGGAGCCTATTGTGGCCCCCCCAAAGCCAGGGGCCCGGATGCTATAGTCACTTCGACTACATGTAGGTGATCACCACATAAAAGCTGACATGGATGCTGTATTTTGGTAGACGCAGTTCACTTTCTCATGGAGGTTGGTCCATTGTTCGCAAGAGCTTATCTTGCTCAAGCACCTCCATGGGCATCCTGAGCACCAGCGTCCTCCTCCTCTTTCTTTTTCTTGTCCTCCTCCGCAACCTCTCGCTTCCGCTTCTTAATAACGTCTTGGGGGGTATCTGCACAAAGCTCACTGGAGTTATTGATTCCAGTCCATTTTGGTTTCCCGTCGGGGATGTCAACCACACGGCGTGGGTAGAACATATGGCAACTGTGATATCGCCGCGTCAGCGACACTTCGACCTTGGTCACAAAAGTGAACGGCGGGCGAGATACCTAATATCGAAATTCTTTCGCTCCTCGGGTGACTCCCAATTGATGAGTGTGGGGAACAGCAAGATCATATTGCGGCCCTCGTCCATGATTGGAGTGCGGCAGTATGCACAGCTGACTTTGCATGGCAGCTTATGGACACAGGTCTTCTCAGACGACTCGTACCAGCCGAGGTCGTGGTGGCCGCTAGTGAAGTTGATATCCTCTTTATGGAAGATGGCGGCCCACTGGAATGGTGCTCCTACATGGGAAAGGGGTTCAATCAGTTTGTGTTCTTGACATGGATTGTCCTAGAGGATATACCGTGAAGTTTTTGACAAGTCTGGCAATGGCAGTATTTGGAGTCCAATGGCTTCTCTCTGCTTAATTGGTATTGAACCTTGCCACAGTGACAGCTGCCGTTATATCGAGCCTTGAAATTGGGATCATTGTCGTGGACTTTGTATGGTGCACGGAACTTCCATTCGTTGTGTTCGCCATGAAGTTCGCCTTGATCTCCATTGTCTCCATTCTCGCCGCTGTTGTTATTTACTTCTCTCTTGGGTGAGGAAGCCATGTGGAATTGAAATTGTGAAAGCCGACTTAGAGGAAGTGAGGTTCGGGATGAAAATTGACTTGTGCGTGGTAATGCACGATGGAGTGAGAAGAGACGGATAGACATGTAAGAGGGGAAGGAAGCTGGTGAAGCACGAGACCCGTAGACGGAAATTCTCAATTCACATCTTGTGGAAGGCGCGACTGGCTCGCGCTATGTCATACAGGGGTTTTGCATGATGACATTTCGGACCCTGAGATCCACACACGATGACGTTCAGGTTGTCACCAATCTATCCTTTCCCAAGTTCTTAGATGCTCATTGGGTGAACGGTTTGTGTCGATAACATACCAGATTGTATCTTGATATATGCAGGGCATAAGGTAATCACTATGCTTTCAACCTGTCGCACGAGTCGCGTGTGTTATCGGGTTCAAAAGGTCAACATTTGAGACTTACGATGCCAAGTCCGCATCAAGATCCGAGATTGCTCTAGACCCGAAAAGTACTAACCAGATCTCTAAACCTTTCCACGCTTGGCGTTTATCACTTCACTCGAACTCGATGGTGTTCCCATGGCACGCTACAACATTGCTGTACCACGAAGCCATCTACGGTGAGATTTATCTTTATCAGTTCACGTAATCTCATACCCTGATATCCTCAAACGTAACATTTGATGAAATGACAATTGATCTCAAGTCTAGGTGCGTGCGACACACTTAAAACACAGCGCGGGCGAACAAAAGAGGATTGCTACAAGTGAAAGCACCAATTAAACATTGGTTCACTCGAGTTGAAATTGGCTTTTGGATAGTCCAATACTGGGTATGATGATTATGCTTTTGCAGTTACATGTAACAATGTCAAATTCCATGTCCGCCATCGTCCAAACGGCGTCAGGTATACGTCCCGTCTCAAATTAAAGTGTACCGTGGTTGTAGCAATTCTGTGGACGATAGAGTACAAATATACCTTTGAGACGAAGCCTGGATTCACGCTGCAGTTAAATCATGCGTAGGTAAAGTGAGAACCATGCAGATATCTGACCAGAAATTGTATTGCTACATGCAGTTGTCGAATCGACCTGAATCCACCGTGAGGATAATTTGAGATACGGTTTGGTCAACCGTGCAATTTGACCAACACTCAGTAAAAGTAAGACGGAGATTTACCAGATCTCTGTATTCAGTCGAGCAATCATCGGATGAGCTGGGACTTTTCGGTACTGGATCAGTTGGCTGGTAGACTACTCCTCGACTTTGGGTGAGGTTATAAGCAAATGATCTGTTTAGATTGCGTGCTGTCGGATGCCTCCTAAGATAGGAAAGTAGGTACCTTACGAATGATATAGTGGGAGAAGCCGGCAAAGGAAGAGGAACAAAGAAGATTCTCGAGTATCACACCGAAAGTATGCGAGGCTACGGGGTATGTGTATTCATGTAATTTATAATAAAACGAAGAGAAGCGAACCAACAGATCGTGAATCACTGCTCGGGTCCTCACGGAAGACCAGTGTTTGCTCCCGTTCAGTCAGCCGTTGACCTATCTGCTGTATCGCTTCCACTGCGGTCCGAATTGTGGGACGGCATTGGGGAAAGACACCGGGGCTTCAAGCAATATCGGAGCCAATCTCTTACACAGCCCGTGAGATAAAGTCCTTTATTGGGTCTGTTGATCGCGGAGTTGATCATCCTTCTTCATTGGCATCCTTCGGACTCGCATGTCGACTTTACCTACTTGCTTTCTTTGCTTTCACGAGACGACAGACCCGCAAGAGATCTGACAGAGCTTTCGAACTTTCATGCGAGGCGCATAACCTGCTTGACACCATGATAGTGAAACCTCCATCGTCGATTCAGTCGTCATATGCAAAAAGTGCCAGTGCAGTTCTGTATGTACTCCACATTCAAGGCACTTGGTCAAGCCGCTCGACAGGGACACTTCTAGGTCAATGCGCGACGCAGTGGCTTGGCAATTCCATCATTTGGATTGTTGAAGGCGGTCATCCTCGCATGAGCAGGACCAGTCATGTTGTGTGATGTCGGCCTGCAGAGGTTATGTCGTAGCAGTACAAGGTAATTTCCAAGCGTTTTTGGCTCGGACGTTGCTGTTATGAGAAAATGTGAGCAGTCCGAGGAGATGTCGAGAGATTCGCAATGGTTATATAGCTCCAGCGCGTGTATTACTCCATCGAAATTTGGTGATTGATGTTCTTAGAGCCATATGCGACCGCACGTGATTTTTACCTAAAAGGAAAGCCAGAAACAAGTCAGAAACAGCCGTGTTTCGAGGCGCACGTTTGGGGTCCCTGGTAGGGCCAAGTTTTAGCGCTGCATTGTCCGTCAGCCTGCATCGAGGGAACCTCGAAAAACGTGGGGTGCAGCAGCTTATCTGTCCAGCCAACAACCACACAAAGGCTCACCTTCGCCCACTGCTTCTACCAGGACTAGGGTATCCCCATCCATATCTAGAGGCATCTGACATTCTCTCTTGCAAACGGTATACTTGTGCCTGAAACCTAGGAAGATCGACGTGAGAAGACGCTTGGAAGGTGTAATACCAATCATCCTGCGCACAGCATCTGCAATACAACGTCAGCTCTCGGAACAACTAGGGATATCGAGGGTGAATCCGGATCACTCGTCACGACGTCCTCGCTACTTACTCCTGCGAGTGCTGCGCATACATAAGTCACGCCTATCTTCAGCTACAATCCATTGCAGAGCTTTTTCTGAGAGGCGCGCAAGAATCGGAACCACCTCCACTGCAGCTCGCTTCGCACCGAGCCTGCGAACAGGGCCAGGACTCGCAACTGGTTCGTCCATGGCCTATGATTTGCAGGCTCAACCCGAAACCCTGGAAAGTGCTATCTCTGTATCATCCCCCACAACTGGAACTCCTCCCTTCAGCCGCGATAACGCACACGATGACTCGTTTGGACATGGGGAGGATAAGGAGACTGATAACGTCGGTCAAATCAACAGACAGGCCGCAGCCTTACCGATAAGTCCTGCAGACGCCCCTTGGACGGCTCACGATGAGCCTGAGGATCATGCTTCTACGCCGGCCATTGATGTGCCTCTTGCAAATGGATACAAGAATCAGGACTACCTCTCCGAGAAGGCTCCGTATTTCGAGTCTAGATATACAGAAGGATCACCCTTGGAGCAGTTCTTGCGGAATCGACGACCCTCGATCACGTTTCACCCAGAGGTTAAGACAGATACTGGAGATCTTCACACCTTGGCCAATCCATTACCAAAGCTAGAGATCAACCACAAGTGGAGAAGCAGATCCCCGTTACCGGAAACAAACATACCTGCACACGGATCGCCATTGTCGAAGACGTACTGTGAACAAGGGCCTACGAGCTTTGACGCTTTAAGCAAAGATTCCCCACCGTCACTTCCTGAAAAGAGCAACCCTTCTCCGAAGAGGCGAATATCGGGAAATCGGTCACCGTTTCCTCTGCTACAATCGTCTGTTGAGCGTCTTCCGAGCCCAAAAGAGCACCCGGAATTTGAAGGAGGTGCATCTCTGACCTCGGACTCTACCGTATCTTACGGCATCTCCGAGGCCCAGACGCCTACCGACCACACAATGGACTGTGTTGTGTCTCCTGTTTCCACCTTCGCCCCCTTCCATCATCCTGTTTCTCTGGAAGAATCGAGTGCATGGCCAAAACCTAGACGGCAGGTTTCCAACGGCGGGGCACAAAGCTACACAATTGATCGCAAGCTTAGCATGCGATCTACTCGATCGCGGCGTTCCACATCCGCGTCTCAAAAGTCACCAGCTAGCGCGTTCCTCTCACGATTTGCCCTTAAGGAAAGCGAGGAGCTACCGCCAGAGCCTGATAGCGAAGGGCAAGAAGTTGGAGAATACGTGCTTGGTCGACAGATCGGCTTTGGTGGATTTAGCTTGGTACGAGAAGCATACACCATCGAAGGGGACGAGCGGGTCCTACGAGCTGTTAAAATCGTCCGCCGCCAAATCCTTAACAAAGATGACGCAGAAAACGATCAGTTCCAGGCCAAATTCGAGCACGAAGTGCGCCTTTGGCGATGTTTGGGCCACCGGCACATCCTCCCCTTAATAGCCGTCTACAATACCCCCTTCGCAACCTTCTGCTTCACGAAACTCAACACGGGCGGCACTCTTTTTGATCTCATTCGCCGTAACCGCAAAGGCCTCTCTTCCGATCTCGCTCGCCGCTACGCCTACCAGCTCGCCTCCGCCATCCGCTACCTCCACGAAGACATGCGCATCGTGCACCGCGACATTAAGCTCGAGAATTGCCTCCTCGATCTCTCCACTCCCAACGCCGAGGAAGAAGGCGGAAACCTTCTACTCTGCGATTTCGGTCTCGCGGAATTCATAAGCCGCACCCCCGCTCGCCGCGCCTCACCCTCTCCATCCGCAGACTCCTCACCCTACGGCACTCCTCCCACCACACTTAACGACAACCACGATGCAGACCTCACCCAGAGACATCACATTGGCCCCTCCCAGTTCTCCACCTCAGTAGCCGGCTCCCTGCAGTATGCAGCTCCCGAACTCATCGCCTCGCCCGCAGGCCTCCTCTCCACCGCTGTCGATATCTGGGCTTTTGGCGTCGTGATCTATGCCTTGTTAGTGGGGGATCTGCCCTTCCAACATACCTTCCAGCCGAAAGTGCAGATGATGATCCAAGCCGGAGAGTGGGATGTGCAGGCGTTGAGGACGGCAAAAGGGGCCAGTGAGCAGGGGAGGGAGGACGAGGTTGAAGATGTGGTGGCGGGGTGTTTGTGTATGAATAGCGAGGAGAGGTGGACCGTTGGGGAAGTGTTGGGATGTGGGTGGTTGGAAGGCTGTCAGGAGGTTGTGGAGGAGGAGGGGAGAGGGTGGAAATTGTGATTTTTTTTTTTTGGTTTTCGTCGCTAGTTTTTTGAGGGGTTTGGATGGGAGGGGTTTTTGGCATATATATGGTTATGATTATATGTGTATGATAGGATACCCCTTACTCGTGTGGATAGAGGCTCTGGAACATTGGATATAGATATATTTCGTTGTCGACGACGCTTATCGCTTTATAGATATTCTTTGGAAAGAATTGAATTATCTATTTGGAACCAATCGTCATCAGTCGTCCTTTTTCACTTATGCATCGGGGCATTGGTTTTGGCAGAAGGCAGCGTGACTGCACAAACATAATCTTCGCAGAAGATCTACAGCTAGGAGCCCCTTTGTCTAGATCCTTACTCGAGACCAAGAATTGGATAGAAAGGGTTTAGGACGATTGCGTCTGAAGAGCACGTGTAGAAGAGACCAAGGGGCTTGAGGAGGGACAATGAAGTAGGCTTGAAATTGGAGCCAAACACGAACTGGCTCATGTTATTTTCGATTCTGGAAAGTTCCAACTCTGAAGTTTGCCTTGTCTAAGCAGATATGTGAGTTCCGCACCATGCAGACACATCGAGCTCAAGCTCAAGCCCAGCACGAACGCCCATCATCCACCATATCGAACCTCCACTCCAACTCAGGCCCCTCGCTCGCCGTCAATTGACAGTTCTATCGGTGCTAAATAGCCATACACGTCAGCAATCGATTCAATGTCCTCGAATGGCCGTTCAATTCCGCTTGCTCCCCCTCTCTCTCTCCTCGCTATTCCAAATTGATTGGCTCATGCCTGCTATTTTGCTACCTCACAAACCATCGCTATCCCCACTCCATTCTTACATGCCTCCCAATTTCAAGCTCCAACCAATAGAGTCCCGCGCCCGATCCCCCATCCCCCAGGTGTGCAGAAGAAAAGACCAAACTCACCTTCGTGAACCCAATATCCTGACTCTTCTCCCTAAAGCACTGACGGCAGATATTGAGGCCGTATTTCCGGATCAGGCCCGCTTTGTGGGTGCATACGCGGCTAATTCCCAGACCTCTCGTTTAGCTTTTCCTTTCTAATCCCCCACGAGAAGCGGTATTGGGGGAGGGGCGGGCGATATTGTAGGGAGGACGGGAGAAAAGATGTAGAGATAAAAACGAGAAGATGGGATTACATACCAAGATCGAGCGCCCTTCCCGTAGCCTCGCGGGCGCGAGTACCAGACTGATTCGTGAGACATGATTGTGGTTTATGGACTGGTGCCGAGGTGAAGTCTGAGATACAGATGTGATTAGTCTAGTGGATAGGATGGCAAAGGATCAGTGTCTGAGCTTACTAGGTGTGCGTTCGGGGGCTCTAGGTGTGCTGATAGTGAGGGAGAAAGTAGGACTTCGTACGTTGATGATTGAGGTTCCGAGAGGTGGTGGGTGCCAAGACTTTGATATTGCAAGCGAGGGGCTAGTGCTAGCGCTGTTTTCTGGGGAAGCTTGGGAAGGAAATCTTGGATGCACTCGGCGGTACTGCTGTCGAGAACAATCAAGCACAACGGCTGTGATTCTCCCCTAGCTTCATTCGCTCTGGCATGCTCGACTTATCATCAAGATGCCTGCCAGAGCCGCATTGGCTGGAGATTATAGTTTGATCCAGTATCAGCAACTCTACGTCGTGGTCCAGATGAATATCAATGGCATCAGTGTGATTTTGAAGGCCCGCAAGAGCCTATCTAGGCAGAGCGCGTCGCAGCATAGCGGATGTTGTCTTGTAAGACCACACAAGACAACCACAGGTGAGTGCAGAAGCTTCTAAAATTGCTAGAGCTTGCCGTCGTCACCTTTTAGGATGAGCAAGTGTGGACAGGGAAGCGAGATTGATGTCTATCTTGCATCTACGATGACAAGATTCCTTTAGCCTCCGTTCGACTCTTCACTGAGCTCGACGTCTAGCTTTAGGCTTGATAGAGGGGAGTTTGAGGGTACAATTACAACTACAGGCTTCTTCGAAGCAGTGACTTCGGGCATTCGCATTCGAGGATCCCGAGATTACTTGCCACCGCCAGACTTCCACATCATGTCTGCATCTGCGTCACTGTGAGCAGCTGCTCCACCAAGTCCTGGAGTATGTCAGATAAACATACCTGTATGTATCTCAGGCTCTTCAATATACTCTCGCTTCCCCGCCTTCTGCTCAGAACTAATCCCGAAGCGACTATCTCTCTCCTTTATCAGCTCTTTCAGGCCTTCTTGCTGACCGTCCTTTGTAAAACTCATCATCAATTCAGGCCCTCCCAACGGTAACTTATCTCCTCTATCTACCTGCCAAAAGTGGTAGGTTTTTCCATAAAGCCCGATTACCTGCTCCATCTCTTTCGTCTCTGCCGCTTCCCAAACGCCTGTGGGCAGACCGTCGGGGCCGGGCATGATGAGCATACCGCTTTTGACCTCGAAGACGTGGCTATGCCAGAGCTTGCGCTCCTCGGCGTCAAGTGTTTTGTAGAGGGCCGTGCTGATCATGTATTCAATGCCGATGATTCGTGCATTGGATTCAGGTGAGTCGTAGATGAGGCACTGGCGGACGTCTTGGGAAATGAGCGTTGAATTACCTGGAAAGGTGCCGGGATTGCAGCAACGTACCCTCATTCAGGTGGGCGCAGTAGTGATTTGCCTCAACACAGCGCGAGGCATCGGAAGCGTACACGTGAAAAGCATTCAAATGAGCACATAGTGCTTTTACGGGACCGAAACTCTGTGGGGAATCAATCTATCAGCTTCACGCTCGATATGTGGAGCGAAGAAAGCGACGAAAGGTAAGTAACCTGTCCTGCTGCGGCTCCAGTCTCTAGAACTTTACTTTCCGTGGAAAGAGGAGTGCCTTTGGCCGCGTTGGTTTCTGTCTTTGAGGGATCCATTGAGAGCTTGACGTGGAAAGTGCAACGGAAGCACTGAACTCGAGGTGCCGACAGTCGCTATAAGTTGCAAAGATATCTTATTTGTTTGAGCAACAGCCCGGCTAAGTGGTCGTGGAGGTGCTCTGAAAAATTCGTCTAGCCTCTGAATGACGATGATATGCAAGATCGTGCCAATTTTGAACGCAGGTAAGTAAAAAGCTGTTGAGTACGAAAGTAGTGCTTGTGAAGAAGAGCATTGCCCAAAATTTATTGAAACAAGAAGGATTGACGTCATATGAGATCACAGGATAAGAGCAGGTTGCAGGATTTTCAATTGCTGGATGTGGTTAACGTTTGCTGTCGCTGATGAATGATTGTATTGGAGTAGGGTACCTAGTCTACATCGATTTCAAATGCGTGCTTTCTGGATCGAAGGCCTATGATAAGCATGACGGATCAGTTGCTCCCCTCTTCGGGTCAAATCTATAATGTACACAAGAATCAAGAGTTTACTAGATTCACCCAGCGTTTTTCATCTCTCTCAATTTCCCCATGACATCTATAGGGTCTGATACCCCTGTGAAATCCTTGACCAGTCGGTCCTACATAGAGCTGTCAGCTTCGTCCGAATCACACGGAATATAACCAAGCACTCACTTGCAGTCTCATGAAGACATTGTATTTCTGGAATGAGTTAGTATAGCTGTGTTATCACTGGGCATACGATAGCCCAGATAACCCACCTTTTCGTCGCCGATTGTTTTCTTTCCCTGCGTCTCCTTGTTGTTATCTGCAAATGCCGCTAGGTCTTTCACGTCCTCGGAATTCTCCAGCACCTTGAGGAGGAATTTGACATTTGCCTTGGTGTACTCATGACCCGGCTGTGCTAATTAGTAATGCCAGAGGTTCAGAGCTTATGGTAGACCTTACGTAAACCCTAGTATCATGTGGTAGTCCAGCCAAGACTGAGTTCAAGGCTTTGTCCATCTCCGCAGGTGTTCCTTCGAAGAATCTACCGCATCCTTGGAGATCTCGTTAGGCTTATGATTGTGGCTATTGAAAGCAATGATAAAGTACCTCCTATGAAAAGTGTGTCGCCCGTGAAGACCACTCGCTCATCGCCGTCTTCCATAAACCAGCAGATAGAGTCTTGAGTATGGCAAGGAGTATGCAACGCTGTCACTTTGATATTCTGTCCAATCTTGAAAGTCTCCTCATGTCCCGGAGTCTTCGTTACCGCCTGGCAGTCTTTGCCGCCAATCACGGAAAGGTCTTTGAAATGGGTACACTATCATCCGTCAGTGTACGCTGATGAGCGGAGAACGTTTAATTATACTATCTCAGAATTGCCGCCTGAATGATCCCAATGGCTGGCCAGCTCTCAGCATCTCTGATGTTTTCTTATTCCCCGACCGGGCTTACTGATGAGTGTTTACGATAGCGGTCAAGTTGATCTCCTTCGCATCAATTTGGGGTTTCAGGACAGGAATGACTCTGCAAGCATATGAGCACGATGTGCCGTGTTTGGAGGGTCGGAATTAATGTCAAAAGTTACTCTTCAGGATGTGCAGGGTCTATGATGACTGCGTCTTTGGTTTTCGACTTGTCGTCAACGACGAGATATGCGTAATTATTGCTCGTCCCAACCCCTGATCATCGATTGTTCGTGAGCAGACATCCCTCTGTGGTGGTTCGATGGTAAAACTGATTGATACTCACACATGGGAATGCTTTGAATATGCATCGCGCGGCTGGCAGCAAGCTACCGATCTATCAGTCGTTGGGACTGCAACGCTTCAGGGATGACAGTACACTTGCTGTTAATGTCTTGACTGTTCTTCGTTGCAGTGTCCGTGAGAAAGCTGTCTTTATCATTGATAACTATGTTTATCGAGAGTTGTAGCAAAATAACGAGGTCGACGTCAGCTGTGCTAAGTGTCCGCATAGGGCCCCTTATACCCGGAGCGGGGTACGAATAGCTGCGATCAAGCTGCGATTCGCTCCACAGCTGTCGCTATGGGCTGAAATCATTGCAATGTCGCTGAGATGGGCATTGGATATTCACTCATCTCGTAGCTCGACGGCCAGATATTGTGCCAAGCCAGCAAGATGTCTGGTATGACCTCTCTGACGCTGGCTTCACGGAGCCACCGCTAATCACAGCATACCATCCAGCGGCCAAACACTTTCTGAATGATCCGACCCAGGCCGTCTTGACTTCGCTCCATTCAACCACGCTTACAAATCCTTCTGTACTGTGTGATGAAGATAATAAGATCGTCTATCGGCACCCTTCTTCCATTTCCAATCCAAGCAATGTCGCGGTCATTTGCGGCGGCGGCTCTGGCCATGAACCAGGTTTCGCTGGATTCGTGGGTGACGGGCTCCTGACTGCCTGCGTCGCTGGTACCATTTTTGCATCTCCAAGCGCTCAGCAAGTGCGAACTTGCCTGTTGCATAGATTACCGCCCAGCGCTCAAGGAGCTTTGGCTGTGGTCACCAACTATACCGGCGATGTCTTGAACTTCGGTATGGCGGTCGAAAAAGCAAGAGCAGTGGGAAAGAAAGTGGAGATGGTGATTGTGGGTGACGATGTTGGCGTAGGTAGGGCCAAAAGTGGAAAGGTGGGAAGAAGAGGCCTCTCTGGCACTGCTCTCGTTGCCAAACTTTGCAGCGCTCTGGCAGCGCAGGGCGCAGATCTTGATGAATGTGCAGGCGTTGGCAGGCTAGCGGTCGCGAACTTGGTCAGCGTCGGAGCAAGTTTAAGCAGGGTTCACGTGCCTGGAAGAAGCATGGAGGAAGCCAAAGAAGAGGAGGAGAGATTAGGTCCAGGGCTTGTAGAGCTGGGGATGGGCATACATAACGAGCCAGGGTGTGAGAAATTGAAGACTGACCTTCCAGGTTTAGTGAAGAAGATGCTGGCGCAATTGCTCGACCCAGGTGATACGGACAGAGCGTATGTGAAGATAGGAAAGAAAGAAGATTTATTGCTTCTAATCAATAATTTCGGAGGAACAAGCAACCTCGAACTCGGTGCGGTGACAACGGAGATATGTGCTCAACTGAGGACAGATTACGAGTTGAGACCAAAGAGAGTCCTTACTGGCAACTTCTTTGGAAGCTTGGATGGCCCCGGCTTCACAATCACGATCTTGAAATTGGTAGATACAGGCCTCGGGTCTGGAAAGTCAATGTTGGAATTGATCGATGCACCCGCTGAGGCTGTTGGATGGCCAGTGTCTATCAAACCGGAGACCTGGGACAATGATTATGGCGAGACGACCCATGAGGGAAATGAGAAAGATGAGGGGCCACAAGCATCAAATCTAAGAGGTGCGCGCAAAAATCCATACCATAGAAGCTGGAAGGGGCACTGATCTATCTTGCTCTAGTAAATCCGGCGACCATGCGAAAAGCATTGGAGTCGGGTCTCAAGCGAGTGATTGCAGCAGAAGCGGATGTAACCAGGTTTGATACCATCGTTGGTGACGGTGACTGCGGTGTGGGCCTAAAGCGAGGTGCCGAAGGACTACTTAGGATGCTAGAAGGCGACAACCTATCCGACGACGCTGTGGTGAACATGGCGCGCGTAGTGCCTATCATTGAGACTACCATGGATGGCACGTCCGGCGCTCTCTATGCGATCTTCCTAAATTCCTTAGCCCACCATCTAAGACAGCAAAGCGGTCCATCGCCAGCTCCGACAACGCCAGATCTTTGGGCGAAAGCGTTGTCCTTGTCCTTGGAAGCTCTCGAGAAGTACACACCAGCTCAGCCAGGTGACCGAACCTTGATGGATGCACTATGCCCGTTCATAGAAAATCTGAAATCATCAGGCGATACCAGGGGGGCTGCCGAAGCCGCGAAGAAGGGAGCCGACAGTACGAAAGGGATGAAACCAAAATTAGGGAGAACTGTATATGTAGGCGGAAAAGGGTGGGAGGACGTTCCAGATCCTGGTGCTTATGGTCTGAGTGAATTTCTTACAGGTCTCGCCGAAGGCATGTAACCACATACGAGGTGTTCTTTGAGAGTGACAAAACATGTCCTCCACTTCATAAAAACCACTTTTACCAATCGGCTGTATCAACTGAGCAATACCAGAATGACTGAGTCACCTCTTAAAAACCTGTGATAACCGTGAATTAGCGTAGCCTCTCCCTCTCCGGAATGTTCAACATCAAAGATAGAATATGAACGCACATCTTGCTAATGAATCTATCTTTGTTGACTGGCCTTCCCTTCTTGCCTCCTGATATCCTTGGGGTTTCCGTCCACATCTCCTTGACGTTCTCCAAAACCATATTACAGTGCCGGTCGAAGGCTTTGACTCTTGCCAAGAGTTTGCGATTGTTGCGACAAGAGATGAGAACTTGAGTATGTGAACGAACGGCAGTTTGGAGAATTGACAGAGGGCCGGAGGTGAACTCATGTTCTTCAAGTAAAGCGATCTCGTACTCTCTGTAAGCATTTTGGATAGCGTCAGCTTGACAGACCCCGTAGGCAGCAGCGCAAGGGATTGAATGTGGGCGGCAGCTCAGAAGCTCATAGGAAATGGTGTAGACCTACGTGAGATCTGATCGAGGCTTGCTCAAGAGGTCTCTGTTCCGGAATTAGCTTTGAGGAAAGGAGTGACGTCAGCAGACAACTAGATGAGTCACTAACTGTATCTTTGAATCGGCCATGACTATAAGTAGCGAGGGCGCCCTTTGTTGCGGTGCTAGCAGGTCTACTCCTTCAGTAAAGGCTACCTTGAAGCCCAGGGCCTGAATTGCTCTGGAAGTGTTTTTAGAGCTAGTGGTGAACGTAGCCGATTGGTGGATCTCGCTGAGTAAGTCACATTTAACCCCGCCAAACGCCGTTCCTAAGTCGCGTATTTTGAGGCGCGAGCTGTGAGGTGAGGTACTACTTTGCTACTTGCAGATACACTGCTCTTAATACATTTATCCAAATGCTTCTTTCTTCCTCTATTGTCTTATACTTCTCTTCACTGTAGAATAATCTCCGATCCACAATGACAAACGATTAATTGTCTCTTCCCAGACCATCGGCCTGTGGAATACACTCGTCTCTATTACGCCAGTCGCGACCTTTCCACATACAACCTACTTCAAAACCTCAAACAGTCAGTCATTAGCTGATCAAGCTCTTGGCTATCAATGTTCTACTTTCAGCACAGCTTCTCAAGCACAACGTATGGCATGTAATGTCTTCACCTTTCACCATGCCTGGCTACGGCGTTCCAGATCGCGGAGCTGCTTCTTCCCCAGCTTTGGCTCCTCGGCCCATACAACCTGCTCAGCCGCCAATCCAAGGTCAAGATGGAGTGAACGTTCGGTCAATGAGATGTAAGTGTTACACCAATGTCATGTTTACCGTGTTTCCCGGCTTAGCGTCTGCTTCGAACAGTGAAAGTGCTATACACCTTCGACGATCAAAACAAAACCAATTGCTTGGCTAGGTGGCCACAACCTCTCGACATTCGGACAGCCTACCTTGACGAGAGCCAACAGATTGGCGTCATTGAGCTGAAAACGTGCCTTAAGGCTATCGTATCGGCAAGTCCAGAAATCGTTGCCAGACTAGGTCAAGATTACACCGTCTATGCGTACGATTATTCGGAGTATGAAACCCCTCTAGTTGGCCAAGGGATGCTTTCCTGGATACTGGCTTCTTCTTCATCGACACCGTCGGCACCTGCGCATCAATCAAAAACTATGGTTACTGGACGCGTGTGTAAGGTGCTTGGGCTTTTCGGAGGTGCTTCACAAGATACGCTGGAAGTGAAACTTCGATTGGTGCCCGTTCCGACTTGCCTACAGAGCGAATACGTTGAGAACATGAAAAAGTACTCAGACTTAAGTAAAACCATGCCTAATGGCTTTGATTACGGCGCTTGGACTTCATTCCTTCAGGCAAATCCTGCTATCCAACAACTAGCTAACGGAAGTGGAAGCCAGACTCCCACTATTGTAGCGAACCAAAAGGAAGGCGTAGGCATCGAACATGTTCAGCGATTGCTATCTCAAGGCTCTACTTCCTTTCAGTCGAGAGATTTGCCTTTGGGCCTGCATGTGCCAACTACTGCTGGGGCGAATGTGGGTGGACAGCCTTTTCGACCCTCAAGTCCAGCGATGAGCGTTCAATCGGCCACAGCACCTGAAAAGAAGAAGCGGGGACGTCCCCCAAAGAACGGGACGAAACCAAATGGTAGCAACATTGTCGGGCAGCGGAAACCAGCCGTTAGAAAAGAGACGGTTGAGAGTGGTTATGGAAGTAATGATGACCGTCTGGAAGAGCCGTCGAGAAAGAGAGCAAAGGTCACCAAAGCCGATGTGCCAGATACTGGTGCATTTGCACAACAACCGGAGTCTCTAAGGGTCGCAGCGAGCACAGCAGCTTCTCTTCGTATGCATCAACCAAGCGCAATCAGACCGTCAGCTAATTTAGCCAACTCGCTTGAGGCTCCCCCTCGAGTGCCTACGCCTATTGCAAACCCTCTAACCCAACCGAGAAGGCCAGCACTACCGACTGCTCGTAGTAGTCTTCGTCAGGAATCAGTGGTCATCAACGAATCGACATATGAATCACCCTATGCACCCTCAGAGAATGGTACGAAGCCACCCGAGTCAGCCGCGACCTCTCCAGAAGCCAGCCGGGCTGATAGCCTGGGAGACACGCCAGCAGATATCACCTCGTCTCCTCCAGTCTACCGAGGCACATCTACTGCTCCCTCCAGCCCGAGGCTTCCTGTGCTCCCTCGAGAAATCGATTCTGGCTTTATGAGTGGCTCCCTTGACGACTTGTTTGGCGAAGACGAACTACGCCCGGTAGACGAAGAGGACCTTGAGATTGTCTCACAGTACTGCAAACGCTCGGATTTTCCAGCTGCACCCACAATCCCAACAGAACCTGTAGATCTACCTAAAGCACCATCCCAGTGTGCAGAATCGACGCAAGCAGATGAAAAGGCAAAAGCCATCTCAAGGCAGTCGGCAAGGAGCGCAGTGGGTTTGGGAAGAACAGCGTCTTCCGGGAATCTCCCTCGGCCATCAGCTGCCGCTAGTGATCCAGTACGGCCGTCAAAGCTTCACCGTTCCCAATCCTGGGCAGGCCACCAATTACCACATCCCACCTCTGATGTATCCATACCAGACGATAATGACAATCTTAAAGTGTCAACCAAGCGGGCTCGCAGAGATAGTGGGGCAGAGGCGCAGAGTAAGAAAGAAAAGATTCAGAGTAGGCTTAAAACAGCAATTGCAGCCGGAGATGTTCCACCATATTGCGATAACTGTGGAGCGATTGAGACGCCTACCTGGAGGAAAGCATGGGCGAAAACTCACAGCGGGACGCCAGAGTATGTCCGTTTATCCGACGAAGAGGGTGGCATTATTGCTTGGCAGAATTTACAGACAGACGAGAATGGGACAGTTTGTCTTTACCGTATCTTCAAGAAGTCTTTGCTGAGTGGTGACGAGGGTTTCACCGCGATCCTCTTATGCAATCGTGAGTACCTTCCAGACATCATGTTATATGAGCTAACGCCTGTTTAAGCTTGTGGTCTGTTCCTCCACAAACGAAAATGCATGCGCCCCAAAGAGAATTGGGAGAAGGCACAGAAGGATGCCGATAGGAGGCGTAAGAGGTCGAGCCAGAAGAAAGCGGAAAGGGGTTCAATTCCCAATCATCGTGGTAGCGATGCCTCTCAAGGTCTTGGGGATGGCCAATCCAACGCTCCGTCTCCGGCGCCGGGGCCCACGGACGGTGCTGCAGAAGAGAATGCTAATTCACTGTCTCCTCAATTACCAGTCTTTCGGAAACCTAGAGCCTTGAGTGTACAATTGAGCCCGGTGACGAGGGAGAATAATCATCCTGAGGCCTCTGCAGTCCTCGCGTTACAGAGGGCCATACAATCATCTCCTGCACGACTCAACGGTACCCAAAGTGCCCCAATAGACGTTGAGCAGCTCACTCCTAAGCCGACGAGGAGACTGCTGTTCCCTTCGCCACCAAAGGTCGATACAACGAAGGTAACGGGTGTGGGTACCCTACCTCCAGCTAGGAACTTAAACTCTGTGGGCTCTCATCACCAAGATTCCTTGAGTTCAGCCTGTCAAGACACCAATGATAAGGAGAACCAACCACCACCTCCTGAGGAAGATGGCCCTATTTTGGATGGTCTATTTGAAGATGGAGGACTGAACCAACGTCCGACAACTCCAACTCCCACCAATAAATCTCAAGACAGCGGTACGTTCAAGACGCCGAAAAACAACGTTACGCCTCATCGCCTTCCGCCTACGACCGGCGACTTCTTCTCGTCAACTGCAAAAGCGATTTTACAGCATCCAATTACCCCAAAACGCAATGCTAGATCATCTAGTAGCCAACCTCTTGGTGAAATTACCCCCTTCACCGCCCACCTAAACCAGCTGTTCTCTGAAGCCAATGGAAGTCCGTCAGCTGACTTCGACTTCCCCTCTCTTCCATCATTACACAACACCCCTGGTCGTATGGGCAATGATTACAGCTTCGGTGACTTCGACTCACAGGACTTTTTCAGCACTGATGCACCAATGCCGAGCAGTCCCCCTGTGTGGTTCGGAGTTTACGAAGACCCTGATGAAGAGGAGACGAACGGATTACTCACTGACTATCAGGGGCCAGAAGATGAAGGAATGACTAACACTTCAAAGCAGCTCCGAACAGCAGATTTAGCGATTGACGAGCATGGACGAGCGAGTGTAGATACTGGAGCGATGGCATAGTGTAAAGAACGGTCTTGATGAGAAAAGACTTGACAATAGATGAAAAGACTATAAGCGTTCTTTCCTCTTTTATGCATAGCCAGGCCTGTAGGATAGATACCCTTAGAAGTTATGAAGGTGCTTCAAGTTTGAGCGGGTAGAGCCTCTTGCCCTGGGTGTAAACGTATCAGAAATTCACCGTACTCGCAATATCTTTTGTGCGTACTTCTTTTAATGTTTGTCACTGATCCGCCGGGTATAGCCTCGACCTGAGACATTTCACATTCCTATTCTCATCGTATCTTCGAAACCCTCTCTTACATGACACTGGACATCCAGAAGCATTGAGTATCATAAGACATCCACTTCGACGAGCGCTCGTTCACTCATTGCTTTCGTAGAATATCTCTTTGTATCGGTGTGTTGCATCCACCACGGCATCAACAGCCTTGAAGTCTGTCACGAGGGATCATGTCAGTATAGCATTCAAGAGAGCTTGCATCACCATCGAACTACGTACCGATGCCTGTGCCAAAGTCGGTAGCTTGGAACACTCTGATACTAAGGTCTTGTTGAACCTTGCCCACGACCTCGACTGCATTGTTGGGCGCTAGATGACAGTCCTATCAACATACATGTAGTCAGCAATCCCAGCCTCCCAACACTGAGTGTGAGAACAGATTCCACATACACGGTTCAGATGAACGTTTATGGAGCCATTGGCGTCAATGAGAGCGGTTTCGCCCCGCAGCGAGACGACTTTACCGAGGATGCGCACAGTCTGGTTCATAAACCTCTCGAGGTATTGAGCGTTGATGCGGGGAGTGGCCTCTGTCGCCATTTTGACGGATCCTGGACGGACTGCTGAAGATCACGAAAGAGTGATAGAGGGGTGCTTGAATCCCATGCATTCTAACGCGAAAGCTTTGGAGGATCGCGCGATCACGTGCTCTGACTAATGTGACAGCCCAGACATGATTTTATCCACGACCTTGTGGAACATGTTTTGTTGTCACCTCTTTACTTTCTTTTCGCATAGTCTCTTGGATATCTACAGCCCTCCATGCAAACACGAATGATAACGGCTTACGGTATACAGATCAGCCTGAGGGGAGTCGCAAGAGCAGCGGTCTGGCTGGAGTTATCGAAAAGGGACTTGTCCAACCGAGACACTTCAATCCACAGATCACTACGGAGTACCGACCAGCCACCGTTAAATCCTACTGACATCAATTGATCGTCATGCTGCCAACATACCATACTTTTCCGAGCCCCGCTGGAAGTCCCGGCGGGGGTGGACTTGCAGGCGGATTCTGACCTTCCTTTTCTGGCATCTGGTGACATGCTTCACATCCTATATCGTACAGCAAACTCCATGACCCAGCTGGAAATCTTATCATGATATTAGCAAACTCACTTTTCGATATGCCGAGCAGCTGTTACCCCACTTTATCCGCCCACAAACAATGCAGGGAAGTAGTCAGGTATACTGCAGGCCCTGCTCCCCCAGGACATTGTTACGAAAAGGGCAGGTACTGCGACCGAGGCTCGTCACACTCTTCGCTGGTGCAGGGGAGTTCGTGCCTGCCCCGGCAGCACAATCAGTAATGGGTGTAATTAGTGGTTACGCATTGTCTTTGGACCTCTGGAGGATTGTAGGTTCGGACGTAGCAGGAAGCTTTGGTGTTCTCTTATATCCTTCCTTCTTCCCCTCCCACCGTCCCAAGTATTCCTCGTTGGCCCTCTCTTTTTGAATCGTAAGTCAAAGGCCTTGCTCTTCGGAATGTCTCGAGTTTACACTTTCGTCACACTGACGCTTAGCGTGTTCTCATTTCCTTCATCTAGTCATGCTCTTCCCAAGCTTGGTAACAGACAAGTTCCTGCAAATGCCACAGGCGTGACTACGATCACTGCACCCAGTGGAGCCCAAATCAGATACAAAGAGCCCGGAAAAGCTGGTGTTTGTGAAACAACACCGGGCGTAAATTCCTACTCAGGCTATATCGACCTTGCCCCAGACGCGCATACCTTCTTTTGGTTTTTCGAAGCCCGTCATGACCCGGCGAATGCACCTCTCACACTCTGGCTGAACGGCGGGCCCGGAAGTGACTCGCTCATCGGGCTGTTCCAAGGTAGGCATCGTGAATGAGGATGCTACGGATAGTGCGATATTGACTGAAGCCTAGAGCTTGGACCCTGCAACGTGACCGAGAACCTGACTACGCAAGTCAACCCATATTCATGGAGCGAAGCTTCGAACATGCTCTTCCTTTCACAGCCGCTGGGGGTAGGGTTTTCTTATTCGGAAGAGGAGCTTGGCAGTCTCAATCCATTTACTGGAGAACAAGAAAATTCAAGCTATGGCATTTCTGGGCGATATCCAGTTATCAATGCGTCTCTCTTGGACACGACAGACCTTGCTGCAGTAGCAGCGTGGCACGTTCTGCAGGGTTTTCTAAGTGCTCTTCCACAGTTGGATGCTGGAGCCGGAGCGCCACTGAACAAGACCTTCAACTTGTGGACCGAATCCTATGGTGGACACTATGGCCCTGCTTTCTCTAATTACTTCTACGAGCAGAACCAGATGATCGCCAACGGGACGGCAAACGGAACCCACCTCAATTTCGAAACCCTAGGACTTATAAATGCTATCATTGACGAGTACATCCAAGCGCCCTTCTACCCCGAGTTTGCCGTCAATAATACATACGGGATTAAAGCCGTCAACGACACCGTGTACGACTTCATGAAGTTCGCATGTTACGCAGAAGATTTTGGATGTTTAGCCCAAGTGGACCTCTGCCGTCAGGTCAACCGATCCACAACTGTGGGACAACTCATCTGCGAACAAGCTACGGATCAATGCAGGACAAACGTCGAAGGTCCTTACTACACCTACGGTGGGCGCGGTGTCTATGATATTCGCCATCCTTATGATGATCCAACCCCGCCAACGTATTTCGAGGATTACCTGAACCTTGCCCCGGTGCAAAACGCCGTTGGTGTGAACCTCAACTACACCGAAAGCAATGCCGATGTGTACTATGCCTTCTCGATCACTGGAGATTTCGTCTATCCGACATATATTCAGGATCTTGAGATGGTCATTGACAACGGCGTCCGCGTCAGCTTGATCTACGGTGATGCTGACTACATATGCAACTGGTTTGGAGGGCAAGCGGTTTCTCTAGCTGTGAACCACACCAATAAAGAGGCGTTCGCTGCAGCTGAATATGCTCCTTTCGTTGTCGACGGAGTAGAATACGGTGAAGTCAGACAAGTTAAAGGTTACAGCTTCACCCGGATGTACGAGGCAGGTCACGAAGTGTAAGTTTTAATCTACTATAGCATACAAGTGGTTTTACTAATCTACTTCCCAGGCCGTTCTACCAGCCCATAGCAGCACTGGCCTTGTTTGAACGAGCACTCGGAAATTTGGATATTGCTACAGGCACTTCGACAGTTGATGACTCATATGGCACGACTGGTGAAGCGTCTGCAACCCATACCGAGAGTTTCGTACCACTGCCAACTACGAGTGCTGCAGCGAGCGGAACAGCTAGCGGCATTGATGTGCCTGCATCAGCTTCGACTGGAACCTATTGAATACCAAACAGATGTAAAAGTAATACGCCGCATACTTGAAGATCCTAGGCTTAGCAAAGTATAACGCTTGGAATGTATATAGTTTGAAATCAAGACAAAATTATATTCAAGCTTCAAGTCCTCTTGTTAGCAGGCCTATTGAACGCTACAAACAGTATTGGCTGAAGCTAATTGGATGATCCGTTGAAAAAGGATTAAGAAACATCGGCCATGTCATCTGGCCCAAGCTATCTCCTCCATGTATCAAGGTTTTTACAGCAATATCAGGGTATCAAGAGCAATTCCACGAAACATCAAATCCCCTCGGCTCCAGCACCGATTAATCACAACTCCTCCTCGTCTTCTCCAGCAACTCCTGGCACTAGCCCAATTGCCTCGTTGCCATCTCCATTCCTAACCTCAGCACTAATACCCGCCATCCGAATCTCCCTATCAACTTCATCCCCCATCTCCTCTTCATCACTACTCGCTCCACCCTCCCCATTTCTCATCCCCTCCCCCTTCCCCCGTACATCCTCCCACCCCTCCTTCGCCAGCTCCTCCCCCTTCACAGGTATCACCCTCCTCTTCGCCTTCCCCCTCTCCCCCACCCCAACCTCAGCAGCCTCAGCATTAACATCCTCCCACCCCCTCCTCCTCTCCCTCCTCGCGCCCCCGCGCCGTCGACTCCCCTCCACCTTTTTCACGACTCGCTCCCCGAACGCCTCGGCTTTGGAGATCGCTTGCAGGCGCCGGATGCGCTGCTGGCGTTTCAGGGGCTTGGATTTGGGGTTTTTGGGTTTGGTTATTGAGCCCGAGAGGACTGTGGAGGTCGTTTTGGGTAGATGGGGGAGGAAGGAAGGTGCTTGGATGTCGATGTGGATGTGGTGGGGAGAGGTGGGGAGGGCATGCGGCGGGAGGAGCGGGAGTTGGGTTTTCCTTTGGGGGTTTGGTCAGTTTGGAGGAGCTGGGGTGGGGGTGGAAAGGTAGATACCGTTTGTGGTGTGCTTTTTCTTTGCGACTTTTGCCATTTTTGAATTGTGGGGGGGTGCTGAGGACTGCTCGTTTGGGTTGGAATGGGTGAAGGGGTACTTTTGCTGATGGCGAGATTGAGTTCAGTGGTGGATTAGGATTTGGGTGGACTTCGGAGAGGTAGCGTTTTGTGGGTTCGAGATTTTGTGGGAGCTTGATGTGGGTCTGGTATTTAGCACCAGGACCGAAATTCAATTATCGACGATAGCAGATCAGATTATCGAGCATTGTTTCGGCTTAGGACGGGCCTTTTTGTGCGGTGTATAAGGAATGGCAATGATACTTAAAGGTTCGTCGACCGGCTGGATGAACTTAAAGGGCTCTCAACTCTCAAGAGCTAAATAGTAATAGCGACATAAACATGAAATAACAAGGCCTGAAGATTCTACATAGCTATCCCATGACTACATGTATTCCCGCTCTCTTCTCTATCCTCGGAATCTTCCAACCGAAAATCTCTTCTCCAGGCTATCGCTCAAGGCGCGAGCATGATGAAAAAGTATTGCGGACCATCAAAAATTGCGCCAGCGAAGTACCCGAAGGTAATTCGATAACTCTTGCCTCCGCGATGTGCAATGCAGGGCTCGAATCATAGCAGACCGTCTTTTTGATCACGGTTGCTCCAACAAGGTAAGTATGAAGAAGGAAAATTGAGTAGTGGGGAGAAGAGGCTTTATATATTGCGGGAGAGTGCCGGGTAGCTGTGGTGAAGCTAGGGATCGCGCTAAGGTACTTCGATTTTTGAGCTTGTCTCTGGTTAGCATCTTCAGTGAATCTCTACAGATTTAATTTGAATACTCCGCACGAACCTTCCATGTGCTGTTGTTGAACTATAGAAACCATGACTCCACAGTAGTACATAAAAACGATCATCTATCTACCATGGCGTCCAAGCGGATGACCGCAAACCCCATAAAACCAGCTCGCTACCGCCCCGGCAAACCCGTCGCCGAGGAACACTCTTCATCCGAAGAAGAAGATGACGATTCTCAAGAAGAAGACATTGAACAGACCGCCCCTCCTCCCTCAGCACCCCCACCAAAAGCAAGCTCCTTCCCCTCAGAAGCAACCCGCATAGCCAGCAACCTCAAAAAAGTCGATCTAAATGAACGGCGCAAGCAAGCTGCCGCAGAAGAGGCCGCGAGATTAGAAGCTGAGAAAGCTGCGCGCGCAAAGGAGGAAGAAGGTTTCGTGACCGAGGAAAGTGAAGAGGAGGAGGGCAGTGGAGATGAAGAAGAGGGAAGTGAGAGCGGGAGTGAGGAGAGCAGCAGTGAGGATGAGGCGCCAAAGGTTCTTTTGCGGCCTACGTTTATCAAGAAGGGCCAACGTAAAGAGGACGTTGTAGCTGCGTCAGCCGCAAAGGACGAGGAGCAAGCCTGGGCGGAAGACGAGGCACGCCGGAAAGAGAAAGCTAATTCCCTTGTCCAAGCGCAATTGGAGAAGAACGCTGCTGCGAAAGCTGCGGGCAAGAAGTATTGGGATGACGATGAGGACGAGGAAGCCGATCAAGTCGACGACACCGATGGCCTTGATCCAGAGACGGAGCGAGCTGCTTGGAAGCTTCGTGAGCTGAAGCGGGTGAAGAGAGGTCGCGAAGCCATTGAAGTTGCGGAGAAGGAGCGCGAGGAAGTCGAGCGCCGGCGGAACCTAAGCAAGGAGGAGAGGGAGGCTGAGGACGCCGAGCATCTAGAGCGACAAAAAGAGGAGAGGGAGGGTAAGGGCAAGATGGGCTTCATGCAAAAGTATTTTCACAAGGGCGCTTTCTTCCAAGACGATGCGAAGGCTGAAGGGCTGGATCGAAGAGATATCATGGGCAGTCGGTATCAGGATGATGTGGTCAATCGGGAGCTGCTGCCACAGTACATGCAGATTCGAGACATGACGAAGCTGGGTAGGAAGGGCAGAACGAAGTACAAAGACCTGAAAACCGAGGATACAGGTCGCTGGGGCTCTTTCGAGCGAAAAGGCCCACGCAATGCAGACGGGACCATCGACGAGAGATTTCAACCCGAAAGAAATAGCGGAAGAGAAGGACCGTCTGGTGCAAACACCATGCCGGTTGGTGAGAGACGCAAGGCGCCGGAGGGGGCTCCGGAGGGACCCAAAGGACGTGATATAGAACCTGGGCGAAGACCAGAAGATCGAGACCATAGAGATTCGTACACGCCTAACCGGGAAGCAGAGCGAAGAAGAGACGATAGAGATCGAAGGGATTCGTATGACGCAGGTCGAGACGGTCGATCTCGATATTCAGATGACAGAAGAAGCCGACGCAGCCCCCGAAGACGATCATATTCCCGCTCGTACTCAAGATCAAGGTCACCGTCACCGCGGAGAGACCGGTATCGAGACGACAGAAGCCGGCGGAAACGGAGCCCTTCTCCATACCATGACCGCTACGCATCCGATAAAAGGCGGAGGGTAGATACCAGATAATACTCCCAATAAAAGCCTTCAAATCCATTCCATTCCCAGCTCCTCGCTATGCAAGTGATACCAACGCCTTTCAATGCCACCGTCCCTTAAACCCCATCCCACACCCTTCTCCCCAGCCCTTCTCCCCACTTGTCCCCTCCTCACCCAGCAACCAATTTCTCCCTCTCCACAACCCCCTCCTCAAACCGAATCAAAAACACCGTCTTCCCAGGCCACATTTCCTCCCCAGCGCCCTTCCCCCTCCACCCGCCCCCTCCCCACTAACCCAATGCGCACTGACCCCAGCGCCCATACCACACCCCCTACAAACCCCCTCAACAATACCCGCCACGAACGCCGCGCAATTCAACTGGCTCATCTCCTTCGGCACGCTGATGTACTGGTTCACCAGCGGCTCGTTGTCCGTGATCATGTACTCGTTCTCGCTGGCCGCGGAGGCGGAGTGCTCGATTGCGTCCGCGGGCCGCCCGAAGAGGTGCGTCCAGAGCGGGCGCGCGATGAAGTTCAGGAGGGGGATGATGCGCGTGGGACGCGTGGGGAGGGAGCTGGAGGAGCTGGTTGTTGTTGGGGCGGAGCGGTGGAGGAGGAGGGGGAGGAGGCGTTGGCCGAGGGGGTAGCCGAGGGTGGAGAGTCTGGTGGTGGGGGTTGGTCAGCTTTCTTTGTATCAGTGGATGATTGAATGCATGGCTGAGCTGGTGGGGTTTTCCCGAGATGAGATTGGGGACGAAGGGGGGGGGTACCGCTTCTCGAGGTCTTGGATCCCGGTTACTCGCTTCTGCGCGTAGGATACGATTTCTGCGAAGAGGTAGGCGAAGCTGGCTCGACTCAGCTCGGCGGTGCGGGTGCGGTTGAGGTTTCGGTCATAGATGGTTTTGCGGTTTGAGGGGGTGCGGAGGCCGGGTTGGGGGGTGCTCCGTTGGGGGGCTTGAGATGGAGGCGCCCCGGGGAAGGGAGTGGTGGGCCTCGCGCCTGCATTGGAGGTCATCGCTGTAGCATCTGACGGAGGATAGAGCGTTCTTTTGTGACTTGAACCTGAGAGTGATGGGCTCGAACATGAGGGTTATCGTAGGGTTGAAGAACATCATTCGAAATGTGGGAAGCCGAAGTCGTAAAGTGAGAGATACATGTCTCTGTGTGGAAGAAGTTCGCCACTCGCGAGACAGCTTCGATAGCTGATTCAAGCAAAGCCTTCGTGTGAACCTTTTGTATTCATGGGCAGTGTTTTTTGAGCTACATGGGATTGCCTCTACAACTCCATCATGTCTACGTTCTCAGGCCAAACAATGTCTACTGGTCCTTCGACCACTCCTTGAAACCTTTCTGCCTTTGCCTCGAATTCCAGTTCAGCTTTTGAGAAATGGAGCTAACCCAGTCCTCGCTCCTCCTCCCTTGGGGCATGATGTTCGCGAAGGGATAGCGGGATGCTGAGATAGTTACATAGTCTCCAGGACATAGCTCGACCCTACACCTTATATTAGCATCCACGAAAAGCGAAAGTTGAAGCTAGTCTCATGCCTTTCTCGCCCGTCGAAGCTTGCCCAACAAGACGTCCGAGCATCATAGGGTACTCCGATCCGAAGAACGATGGTGTCTGGGAGGATGATGGGTCTGAATGATAGGGTGTGCGCGCAGATGGCAGTGACTAGAATCACTGGGTTTTCTGGATGGCAGAGTGAGCCCCCTGCCGCGAGATTGTATGCAGTGGATCCGGTTGGGGTTGCCACGCAAATGCCGTCTGCTTGGACCGTGGTGAAATGTTCATCATCGCCGAAGACTTCGATTGAGGACATTGCTGAGTTGCGGTTAGTGGCTGCAAAATGTGCAATTTGAATACTCATGCATACTAGGATTCGGGCCCCGATCAACCACAATATCATTGAGGATCTCGTAAGTCCCATCAGGTTTATGCGTAAAGCCATCAGCATGTTCTTCGCCAACCAACTCATCTACCAAATTCCTCCCGTCACTTCGATCCCGGTCCTTAGACCTCATCACGGTACCTTCGAAACGAAGTCGTAAGCTGACTACTATGCCATCTCTGAATGCGTTTGTCAGGGTGTCCCGGAAGTCTCCATAATCGAATTTAGTCAGGAAGCCTAATGAGCCGAGAGATAGAGAGAGGACAGGTGGAACGATCCTCTGGAAGAGCCAACTGGCGTAGAGAAGTGTGCCATCGCCTCCAAGCTGCGTGGTGTTAGCTTAGCCGTTGATTGCACCTTTGCGCGCATACAGTTATAGCAAAATCAAATGTATGTGGATGCTTTGCGCAAAGCTCATTATCCCAGTACTTTAGTCTACCTTCTCGCGAGGGCTCGTGTGCCACAAGCCCTGGCGCATCGAACTTTTTATTGCGTTCTAGAGTGTTCTCGACATATCTAACGGTGGTTAGAGGACTGTGAGAAAACCACGACTCGAAGAGTGCTCACACAATATAAGGAGTGTCTCGTTCCTTCGACAATAACCAATCCACAAGCTCCCTTGTGAGGTCAATGAGAGTTTCGTCATGGGCTTTGGTCAAGACAAAGACGGTCTTAACGCGGAGCTTCAGCTTGAGGTTGCCTAGTCTCTTTGAAAGATCACGTATATCTGAACGCATGTCTAGCAGTTGCCTCTTAGTGAGCAGGCGCGAGTGCACGCTCGTATCTGGGCTTAAAGGGCTTTTGTCTTCCTTCTTGTCTTCACTGATGTCCTTCAGTTCGGAAATAACACTCCGCCCAGCTTTCCGACTTTCGAGAAATTGATGCAAGAAACACGATGTAGTTCGCTCCTTTTTGGAACTGCTTCCGAGCTGAGTGTCATCGCTGGTCACCAAGGAGGCTCTCCGGCGATGCAGGTTATCGGTGTCGAAGACTACCTGCTCCAATGGCTCAGCGCGAGAGCCGAGACTTGGATGAACGTTCAACCTCGAGGGCGTGTTGATACTCTGACTCACTGGCGCTTGAGTCTCTGCGTCCCTACCATCGGTGTCAGTCCTGAAGTCCCAATATTCTATGCTGTTGGAGAGACCTACATCGCCTCTAGACTCAGGATGTTGTCCATCAACAAGGATCTTGGAATCAGCCTGCTGCTGCCCGTCCTCGTCTTTTAATGCCATGACGCAAGCTTGAACGACGCAAGGATATGATTGTGGAATTTGACCTTGTAAGATGGTCAAATGCTCTCAGCTTTCCCACTAGCTTTGCAGCCAGTCGAAGACCAGGTCTCGCAAGTTTACAGGCACTCACGGAATGATTGAGTTGATGTTCATTCCGCACGCCTGAGCCATGCCATTGAAAGCGCGCGAAGGGCCATTCACTGAGGACTTCATCATGTTGTACCATTCCTCATGTAAGGCACCCCACGGTTGATGGCGTAACGTTCCATTACATTGCTCGTCACGACGGTATCTCGGACCGAATTTTCCGCTCTCAGGGAGTCGGATCAGTCAAGCTGGTCGAGATGGAAGCTAACCTAACACTCACTGGAGTACGGATTGATTGGTACGTAAGTACGTGTTCCAGCTCATTGATCTAGGGAGGAGCGTACTGCGGAGGGGAAACAAATTTGACAAAGAGAGCCAAGTTGTCGTGTCTGCTGTAGCCATCCGAGTACCATACGAGTAAAAGCGAACTAGCTATCCCCATCGAAGGTCAAGATCATCACATCAATAGGTGGCTTCATCAGTATCATTATTGGGCTTCATAAGCAACCAGGTATAACATCCATTGTTCTTCCCAACAATCACAGATCATCATCAATCGGCGGACCCCTATTCGCATATGAACGGGCGAATAGGGGCGCCGATTTAAAGAGATTCACGCAATATCTATCAATGACTCGAAGAAAAAACGGAAATCGGCAGCAGCCCAAAACCACAATCGGACTCAAGGATTAACGGGAATAGATGGATGCTGTTGAGACACTATCAGAATAATACATATTTTCACAACTTGTAAGCCAGATGCGTCATGAGGTCGCAAATAGTAGGACCGTTATGTCCTCAATGATGCTGTCTCAGAGTACTGAAAGATCACGCTCCGGCCATCGTTCCCTTGACTCGGATTGTAGCTTGATTGAAACCCGAAGAGAGACGTATTCCAAGATATGGGGCAGCTCTCGGTGACCATGCGAAGATTTGACCAGGCTATATCCATTGTGCAATGCGGTATATAGGCGTTTTCCCCCGTGTGGATCGAGGAGCGAAGAGAGATCATCAATATCGCTATAACAGTCACAAGCGTCGTTGGCAATGTTAATCAAAAGTTGCAGCAATGACCTTCGGAGCCGGAACCATCAAAGCACAATTCAGCTTCGGCTGAGGCCCCACCATAACTTAGGAAGAGTACAGGGCGCATTCTTCCCACCACCAATTGCGAACAAGCACAAGTAATGTTGGGTCTGTCAGCTCATACCCTGATCCGGAAGATCAGATCATCGAGACCGTCCCGTCATCCATCTGACTGCAGGAAAATTGTCATCAATAGTGGCGAGGATTATCGTGAGACTGCTGTAGCGACTGCACATGATAAGGGACAAAGGCTTGAGCGGCTATTGGTTCTGCTAACCTGTCTTCAATCATAACCCTGGCTCTTTTCGTCTTACGCAGGTGCTGACGCAACTACGAAGTCTCGACATCTTCCGAATAATGCAGATGATCAAGTCTTGCATCGAACTGATGCGCAGTGCTGCGAATCAACCTAGAGATTACTCCGTACAGAAGAAAAAGAGAACAGGGTTATCCGTATTGGGAAGAGAGAAAATTTTCCGAACGCAGGGTGAGACAAGAAATTGAACACTCACGTGAGATCAACTAAGTGGACTTGCAATGCTCGGTCCTAATCAATACAGTCTACAAGCCATGGTCATTGTCGGCTCTGATGTTGCACACAAAACGAAGACCAATCTACCAAGAATGCAAACAGCAATTTCTCGAGGCTCCATATGCCTCTGATCATCGGGACAGAACACGAGCATGTTGCGGCTAGAGGTCGTTAATGAAAGGCTAGAAAATTTGTACATCGATCTTGCTGTTCCTCCCCACGGCTCGCCTCGGATAAAGTAAAAAGGGGAGCGAGAAGTACGTATGTACCTGTCGCCTTCATCGTCCAAAACGTTCGCTTGCAGTAGCGCCTCAAGTAGATCGTGTGTGTCATCGATGTTGTCGGACTAACGGGGCAGCATAGTCGCACAGAGTGTTTGCTTGTGTCAGCCACTAAAATATTAGTGGCAAGATGGTTGAGTTTATAATCTCAAGCCTTACGATGGATCGTTGAGACCCTGTGTCCCATGCATGCCACTTGGGGCGTTGACTACTATGCATGCAAGATACCTTGTTCTGATGTGTGGGCTGACACACGTCGCTAATACAGCTCTGGCATGTCAGCACTGAGGTGTATAGGATTTGATTAGCACCACCCTTAGCACCTCTGTGGCCAAGATGCGAGGTCGGTAAGGGCTCGCCCAGTTGGAGGATTGTCAAATAACGTCCATTTGCTTCCGATGTGATTCATTATCCCTCACGCTCCCGCTAGAAAGGAGGCTTCGTGCCTGCACCAAGGAAGACTGCTGTAAGCCCCAGACGTCTAAATCATGGTGGCCAAGGATTGCTGCAGGCGAAGGAGCTACCTTAGGCTCCTGTTAAAGTCGTCACTCATTCTATTGGCTTACAATAAAGCTTCAGTGGCGAGGAAACGCTTTGGCTTCCCTACGAGACCGCGTCAGCGCAGTCTCCGTACTTGCTGAATTTGAAATCTGTGCCTCTTTGCTTTTTACTGTCGCAGTAATACGAATGTCAATAATATCCCACGAGAGCGTTCGCGTTCGTATTATGCGAGCGCCGTATCACACCTCTTGAAGGTATTGCCTCGAATCAATCTGATGATGAACCTTAAGGTGGGCTCTAAGCATAATCAAGCAAAGCTAGATCTCGCTCCATGTGCGTTGATAGCCTTGTGAACTTCGGAAAAATACCAACCTGGCAAGCCTCCAGTTGGCATGCGCTTGGACCTATTAGGACTACCTTAGGCCTTTCGGAATCGCAGGATCGCGGGGAACAGGCTCAATGATTGGGTATCGTAAAAGGCCTAGATGCATCTGGCTCCCATTGCATCGGGTGCGCGCGAATTCAATGGAAGATGCTGACTGGCGAGTCGACAGGGTGCGAAATATGCATAGAATGACGCATCTCCCACGGCGCATCGCGACTGTATCAGACTAAGACTTGATATTTCCCCATGCAGGAAGGCGTCTTTTGACTTTCCAGAGTAGACCGAATAGGCGACAACCTCGCTCAATTGCTCTTAGGAGCTGCAGCAGGGACATCCGTTTCTCTGCTTTGCTTCTTTGGAACCTCTGGAGTGGGGTGCCGTATCAGGTCATGCGTCAGCGTGTGGCCTCCTACACCACTACCCTACAGTCGTGGACCCGACAAATGATACATCCGCCATCAATCACGATCTGCTGTCGATATAGGCATGTCGATCTTTTCGCTTTGAGCCCGCTAGCGGTCTGCACGTGCCAGCTGCCAACCGTCAGTGATTCGAGGATCTTTTCGAGACGAAGGGCGGCTTTGATCTAGTACTAGTGACAAGGCCACGGCTTGGATGGCCTATTCTGCTATTCAACATTTGTTCCAATCAACGTAATCACCGGTGGCATCTGAGTTCGGCGTGGTTGAGCATGCAATCAGCTTCCGTGTCGAGCCACAAATCACAACCCATGATACTAAAATAATGCATGCACATCGCCTGAGGCGCCGAGTTTTGTTTTTGCGGAGAGGCGTCGTGTGGTACCGTGATCTGACTTTACATGACTCATCCAGTGTCCTTTGTTGCGCACAGTGCAACAATGACCTCCAAACTTCAGCGGATTGCAATGCGAAGACGTGTGGTTGTGTTCGTGTTGTGACTTTACTGGCTGACTTGTAGGGACAACCTGAGATTCGGGCCAATGCCGGATGATCAAGCACGGCACGGGCTGATGGTGGATGGACTCCGTCCAACAGCTTAGACATCATCACCGAGAAGCGCCGTATTTGCTTCAAGCTGACAAGGCGACGCAATGATAATGCTCGACGATCAGCGTGGAAGGACCAGTCATGGGCGAGATTGGAATTTGTGTGGCCAGGCGGCACTTAGGGCGAGGGAGTTCTAGAGGATACATACCCATGACCCTACCTAGGTACCTTTTACCTAGTACTGACTCTCGGAGTAGGGGAGGTTGTTGGCCAGCAAGGCATATGGTTATGGGCCTTGACCGCTCCTTGGACTCTTCGAGCCGGTCAAATTACCGGTGCGGGACTACAGATCTGGTGGCAGGCAGCATTCACATTGGCTGTATTCGTACCGTGCAATATTCACTAAATTCGGTGTGCCACTAACGGCTCCCGCTTTTCAGGCTTGGATGGATCATGGAGGATGTTTTACATCTCTTCTGCACCACACAACCCCCCCCCCACTCCTGCCAAACCCAAAACCCATATCGCGATGGGGGCATGCAACCGCGGGTCTAACCCTCGCATGGAACCGGCCAAGAGCAGGGATCTCCTCGCTAACTTCATTGGCTTCACCTGCGACGCTTCCCATTATTTCCTATTTCGATCATCCCGGATCGTAATCAACCACCTTTGCATTCCCGCCGGTTCTTCTGCCGTGGCCTGGCATGGAGCCTTCATCTAAATGCGTCGGCTTGCTTTATACGGTGGTAGTCTTCTATCATCCCTTCCTTCATCAATGAATCGCTGTCTCAGCCGCGTAAGCTGCTACGAGCCCCATCTTTTTGTCTTGGAAGAATGCGCCTAGGCATCTAGGTATCATATGCGCTGCTCCCGGGGCTTTGTTCCAAGCTAATCACTCGCAGTTTTATATCCTCAACGGCTATCCGTCAACAATCTGCGCTTGGGTCCGAGAACCAGAGTCATGAACACAACCAATCTCGATATTTCTTGTGAAGATCCCAAGCAACGGATCTCAAGGCCTCAGTTTCAGCGCCGGTCATTTGGGCTTTCTCAAGCTTCCTCGCCAGGGAGCAAACGAGGTTCGATGAGGATCAGCAAGCCTTGTGGCGTCGCGGTCAGTCCCCACAATATCCAGAGAAGGAGGACGACAGCGTCACATCCGATACGAGCCAGCCAGACTGTTTCCCAGGCTGGTACGCCTTATGGCCGGTCCACTACTGCAAACACAATATCGTCTCAGAGACCGATGAGTTGGCATCCAGGTTCGCGGCTGCATCAGGAACCGACCACTGTACCTCTCTCGACTGAATCCAAATTGGGTAACACAATCGCTGAATTTGAGACTCTTGCGGTTTCTGGTCCAATACCGCCGGTCTTCGAAGAGCCCGTAACTATGGGGCACATATCGACACCATCGGGGATGTTTTCGACCAATTGGCGACAGGATACAGCAGTTGGGATTATCTACCCATTGATCCTAATGCTCCCTATCCTTCGTATGGGAACCTCAATATGTCGAGCGCCAATCAGTATTACATACCCACACAATATGACTGTTTCCACGGACAAGCTGGCTATCAAACCACGGAGTTCATGGATGCACACTCAATCTCTCAGGTTTATCAAACGCCCACGGCCATGGAGATGTTGCCTATACAATATGCTGCACATACACCGTCCGATATAGGGCTAGGGTATCCGCCAAAAATTGCTACTAAGAAAAGTAGAGAGCTCGTGGGTATGGGACTATACGATGATAAGAATGGTAGCATGGATTCACCAGTCGATGCGATGGGTGCCCAAAGCCGCAATATATACACCGACCCCAATCGTTCTTCAATGGGCAAGGGATTAAAGCTTGAAGAGACATGGCAGCCTCCAGGCAGTGGATCAACAGAAGAAGCCGAGGACTATTCAAGCGACGAAGCCGAAGAAGATCTACCCGTCGCACCACCTTCGCAACAAACGCAGCCGCAGGTATTCTCCGATTACAAAGATCTCTCAAACCAGTCATTCTTCTTTGAAAGCGATGATCAGTACAGCAACTATTTGGCCATGGAGCAGGCGATGCAGTTCTGCAAGCCGAAAGCGCCCGATCCCTCCTCTGGTAATTTTTTGTGGTTATAATATGCTTCTTCCGGGTTTTAATTCGTCTATTTCTGAGCGTTCCAGCGTTGTGTAGGGAAAGCGAGGAGTCAAGGCATAGACTAGACTGATCTGGAATCAGACCGTGTCTTAGAACATATGGAGCAATCCAGTCACAATATATGTAGATAGTCGAAACAATAATCATCCAGATGTCGAATCGAAGTACGTAATTGCGGTCAGCAAATATCTTTCACCTTGATCTGTGCTGCTTAGTGAACTTGGGTCCGTCTTGAAACATGCCTCCAAGAGTGATTGCTTTGTATTACTTTCTTACTCAACAATCAGACCTGATGGCCTTCGTTCTAGTAATCCTGATACCGAATTTTAGGTAGATGAAAGCCGCAAGCAAATGATTATCAGTAGCTAGTCCCTGGCAATGCTCCATTCCAAGCAACCTCTTGGCTCTCAGCACTCGACTATAACGGAAGAGGAAATGATAAGCGGTGTTTGGAGATCGATTAATCCCTGCCGTTCGCTTAGATAGCTGGAAATCACAACGTCGTCCCATGAGTTGAGACTCCTCCGCCTTTCGCATTCGTCATCCTTCCTCGTCTGATTCGTAAAGGTGAGGACTTTTCTTGTGGATCGCAGAACCAAGATGGTTTATGTGTCTTTTACGTAGTGACTTGCCTTGAAAGCGATCCAGTGCTTTGAGATCCCTCATCGGTAACATTTGAGGCTCAGGATGAGAAGGACCATCCTGTTATAACCGCTGTATGTACTTCGTTCCAATTATGTCATGATTCTTTGTCAAGGGGCATGTAGAGATGCTTTTGTGGGACTATTGTCCTGATTTTTTCGATGGAATGGATGTCTTGGTGGTTAAAAAGAGAAGCCTTACTTACTGCAATGAATTGGCTAGTGGCAGTGTCCAAACGATCTAAACACTTGAAGAAAGAAGGTAAACTCAGATAAATTTTCCTTGGAGTAATGATGGCCTGTTGCGCTGAAATGCTGTGGTGCGCAATTTGTCTGTCCTGACGATATTTTGATGAAACTTTTTAAGGGTATATATAATTGGACTGGACAAAGTGTGGGTATAGAGGTTCGGGTGGTCGAGTGGTATGCTGGGCGCTGCCATCGACCTACGCTTTAATGCAGCCCGCTTAAACCCCCTCGCCTGCTATCGAGTCGCACAATGGAATGGTCACTGTGAAGCATGCCCTTCGGGGTATGGATGATCACACTTCCCGGCGTGAGGCTACGCGCAAAATCCCCCCCCCGGGGGCTTTCGTAAGACCGTTGGGTCTGAGCTTTTGCCAATTTAGATTTTCGAAATCCGAAATGTCTGGGGTTCAAGTCCACGCATGAACATTGCAATTTCTCAGCTTTCTTTTTTTGAACTCCTTTTCACCGGAGTCTTATATTCTCTTAAGAGATGTTAAATTAGAAATCTGCGCAGATGGCACGGAAGCACCTGACTACGAACTATATGGAGCTATGGAGCTCGCCCCTCTTCCATTTGCAAGAAGGTCCGTTTTGACCGCAGATAAGATACAGGGGCTAATCGGAGCATGGACCAAACACAGAT
The DNA here is from genome assembly GCA_018902385.1 of Physcia stellaris. Taxonomy (NCBI): domain Eukaryota; kingdom Fungi; phylum Ascomycota; class Lecanoromycetes; order Caliciales; family Physciaceae; genus Physcia; species Physcia stellaris. The sequence continues at coordinate 116,120 of JABSSW010000065.1, forward strand.
TCTCACTACACACAATGCCACTACATCCTAGCAGAGCGAACACTGAGGAATTTGAGCAAAGGCCCAAAGTAATCAAACTTACTCAGACTGGAATCATTCTGCCGACGATGAGCTGTAGTCTTTGAACCGCTCTGCGCTGCCACGAATGGCTTGCCCCGTGTGCTTTTTCCGTGGTCGATTGGCTATCTCCCCGCTCAACTTGTTGCTATCCCGACTTCGCAAATCAATTCGAATCCGCTGATTTGCCGATATCAAGCATTTCGGTCTCGCCATTTTCTCGTGCAGTGTGTTGATATCTCGACTCTAGAAACATATCTCTAGATCCGAGGTCCTCGAACCCCTTTCGTTCTTCTCATCGCTCAAAGTGTTGCTTTCCCAACTCCGGGCTCATACCTCTGCTTTTTGACGGAGACCTCTCGCTGAATCATCATTGTGAGAGCGCTGATTGCCCAACTTCTAGCGCAGCGCGGCCTAAAACTCACCATAATCCGGACTACGATTTATTACAGAAGACTTGTCCACAGTTTTCCAGAAAACCCTGAGCCAGATATGTATGTCCCGGTTCGCGATATGATAACGCCTTGGCGTAATGATGAGGAACTATCAAAAGTCCAGCGTCAACTTTTTACAGGGAGGAGGGAAGGCGAGCCCGACGAGCGTGAGGAAGCGTGCAAGTTGGTAACTCATCCCCATGAAGGACAGGACAGGGCTAGTATCTGATATCATACTCAACTAGGTCGCGGTATGGCGGATTCGTGGACATCTGCCACACGCAATAGATGCAACAGCATCCTTGACGGAAGCCACTCTTATAGACGAGCGCGGTACTCTGAGCAACGTCGCAATGCGTCATCTTTATGTGGGTGCATTCTGTCGGTAAGTGTGCGCCTCATCCTTACCTCCCATGTACAAACACTGACTGATTAGATTTGTCACCGGTCTACTAGATGATGACAAGCGCTTGCATCGGGATGCCCGCCGAGGGCCTCGCCGGCAAAGATTGTCTATGTTCGAGCGGGCGAAACAGCTCAAACTCCCCGCATCGTTGGTCGACCTCCGGCATCAGGCGACTCACGAAGAGCTACCTAGCATGCCTGCGCTCAGACAGTATGTAAAACAAGCACTGGACTGGATCTGGAACGACTTTTGGCGCCATCAATGCCCTCCCAACTATACCATGCGCAAAACCACAAATGCCAAAGACTTGAGAAGTGAAGTGGAGCACTATCACAAGGTCGCGGTCACTGACATAGGACTGCATGGTGAACCGGTACGTCTTCCCTGCCTATCATCCCCACCTTCGCTATCCCTTGACTCGGAAGACAGGACTAGTTACACGATCCTCGGTCGATTATGGGATTGCTGACTCTCGAATGCATGACAGGCACTGAATGATGAATCGGCTAAGACTTGTCTCAATTTGGTGCGGCTGTGCAAGGGGGACGAAGTAATTCTTAATGAATTATCCATGATCATGATCGAATGGGGCTTCATGGTACAAGATTCAAGCTTCAATGATCTCGGCAAGCCTATCGATGACACATTTCTTCTCTGGGATCCTCTCATCAAGAAGCTCTGCACGCATCAACAACCGTTTTTCAAGGCACTTACAGATCAGATGTCCATCCAGCTCGCTCTACCGTCTGGCCCTATGGACATCAGCCTAGATCGCTACCGCGAGGTCATCACTATGTGGCTTGAGCACCTATTGGCAACTAAACAGTATGTACCCATCATCAAGCGAGCCAAATATGACATCAACCACATACTGTCTACGTGCGTCAACTGCCAGAACTACTGGCTGGTGCAGCTTGCGCGCCGCATTATAGCCGCACCTGGATACGAGGCTACCAAAAAGAATTACCGAGTACGAGTAGAAAACGCAGTTCCTCATTTGGCTGCTGGCCCAAACCCCGGTACCTTGCTCAGTACGAATATGGGAATGGGCGATTCTGCAGAGGGCAGAGTAGGGAAAACCAAGGTGAACAAGGAGGAGCTTTACCCAGGGTTTTGGCAGCCTTGCAATCCCAAACTGTGGCGACCGGGAATTCACGAGATGTAAATACAGTAGACCTTCGATACAGGGAGTGGGAATTTCGAAGCCGCGAACTCCTTATAACCCGACACTCCTTATAAGCCGTGTCTGCGAAAGTCAGGGTTAAGCTGTAACCCTATGTTTGATAGTGAAACCCTAATAAAATCCTACAGTAGACCTTCGATACAGGGAGTGGGAATTTCGAAGCCGCGAACTCCTTATAACCCGACACTCCTTATAAGCCGTGTCTGCGAAAGTCAGGGTTAAGCTGTAACTCTATGTTTGATAGTGAAACCCTAATGAAATCCTAATAATTTTTGACGAAATCTGACAAAACCTATCATAACCCTAATAAAATCTCAAAAAGCCACGCCAAAATCGCGTAATTTTGATGAATTTTGGTGATTTCTTAGTAGTATTATAAGGAATTTTGCCAAATTTATCGAAGTACTCTCTGTAGACCGAAACTCCGATGCATACATCAAAAATCAGAATTTCGACGTTTAACACTTTTTGTAACTCGATACTCCTTGTAACCCGACTCCCTATAACGAAGGTCTACTGTAATAATCTTTGACGAAATCTGACAAAACCTATCATAACCCTAATAAAATCTCAAAAAGCCACGCCAAAATCGCGTAATTTTGATGAATTTTGGTGATTTCTTAGTAGTATTATAAGGAGTTTTGCCAAATTTATCGGAGTACTCTCTGTAGGCCGAAATTCCGATGCATACATCAAAAATCAGAATTTCGACGTCTAACACTTTTTGTAACCCGATACTCTTTGTAACCCGACTCCCTATAACGAAGGTCTACCGTAGCTCTCTGACAGACACCAAGCAATGAAGATTGTTTTTCGACGGTTACCCGATGCAACCAGGTGTACTCGTGATTGGTTATCAATCAGGCTTTGCATTTTGCATTGTCTTCCGGCTGTGTGGCCGTTGGTACACGAAGTGAACAAGCATGACTTTTACACCCATCCATTATTGCACCCCAGCAAAGAGTGAGGCTCTTAAGAATGTCCCTTTTCGACCCTCTTTGTCATGGCTTCTCACTCTAACGTCCTGTCCGGAAGTCTGCGGTTGCTATGATAAGACGAGAGTTGCCTAAGCATCCATTGCTCTTGACTATTCACTTGTACAGTAGTATCTCTCGAAGAATCCTTGATTGACTGGAGTTTGGTACTCGGTACCTCGTATCTTGGATGGGGAGTGGTCCTTGGGGCTGAAACGCGACTGATGATTGATTGGCTCTAGATGAGACAACACCCCCACCAGTTCTTGGCCATCTTTCACATGCAAATCACCTTCATTTGGATTTTTCAACACCGAGAGACTTAGCGGAAGAGAGGAGGCGGAAAATGAAGCAACGCCACCTCTCTCCCTCATGTTCCGCCTTACCACAACCAGACCAGCCAGAAAGAAGTGTGGGCGGGGTCCGAGTGGGCGCACGGTAAAAGTGCAAAGCTTCTAGGCCTTCTGTGGGCGGTACAGTACAAAAAGTATGGCTAGTCCTGGTCACGAGGCTGCTTTCGTTCAACCGGCTTCCTTTCTCAGACCCCGAGGCACCTCGCAACCAATGACTCCAGCGGTCCCAGAGAGCGCCCTGGAGCGTGATCAACGCATTGGCCTGGTGAGTCGCTCAACCTGCCCATGTAACGCCGTGTCCAACATCCATCACCTCTCCTCTTATGCGCCTTGACAAGCCCACCAATCAATCGCGCATCCCTCGCTGACGTAAGACTGCACCCACAGCAACGCATTCGCGAATTCCTCAAAGTCCGCACCAGCTACGATGTGCTACCACTGAGTTTCCGATTGATCATCCTCGACACCTCCTTGCTCGTCAAAAAGAGTCTCAGCATCTTGATCCAGAATGGTAGGGCTGCCCTTGTCAGTGGTCACGGCCGAGAGCTAACCTGCCCTTCTTCCAGGCATCGTTTCGGCGCCCCTCTGGGATTCGAAGACCTCGACATATGCCGGCTTACTTACGACTGCAGACTACATCAATCTCATCCAATACTACTGGCAGAATCCTGAGGCGGTAAATCGCATCGATCAATTCAAGCTTAACAGACTGAGAGGTGACATCCCTGCGACGACAGTCCTGGACATGGATCGTTGATTAACTCGGATCCAGATATCGAGAAAGCTATTGGTGTAGCACCACTGGAGACGATTTCGATACATCCTCAACGTCCGCTCTACGAAGCATGTCGTCGCATGCTCGAGTCTCGGGCTCGTCGCATTCCTCTTGTAGACATCGACGACGAGACTAGACGTGCCATGGTTGTTAGCGTGGTCACCCAGTACCGTATCTTGAAATTCGTTGCTGTCAACGTCGGAGAGACCCAATTACTCCGGAAGCCTTTGAAGCACCTCAAGCTTGGCACCTACAAAAACCTTGAAACGGCCAACATGGAGACGCCGGTCTTCGATATCATTCACCAGCTTGTCAACTGCAACATCTCCGCCGTTCCCATCCTCAACAGTGATGGTGGGTGCGAGTCCTTCCACGTCGTGAGACTATTTGGCTAATTCGCTAGGGGTCGTGACCAACGTCTTCGAGGCTGTAGACATTATTACCTTGATCAAAGGTAATAATTACGATGAATTGAATCTTGACGTTGGCGAAGCGCTCAAGAAGCGAGCTGATGTACGCCTTGCCAATACTTGATTTTGATGATGTCAAACTGATAATATGCATCAGGACTTTCCGGGAATCTACACATGCTCAATCAACGATCGCTTAGATATCATCTTCGACACGATAAGAAAGTCGAGGGTTCATCGACTTATCGTCATTGATGATGAGAGCCGATTAGTTGGTATTCTGAGTTTGAGCGACATCTTGGAGTATATTCTACTCGAGGGCGAATCTGAGGACGGTAAGCTAGAGCAGTAGATGTGAAAGCGTTCGTGGCATTGCATGGTGTTCTATATCCCCAGCTCATGCTACTTGGGAAGGTTTGGATCACCCTACGTTTGCATAAAACAAACATGAAAAGGATAACTTAGGGTTCCTATTGGAGCTCTTCCATATGACTAAGTAGATATTGTCAGGTCAGATTCACCTGAATCTTCAAAGATGCTGGTATTGTTTCCAGAAAATCTATTATTATTATCGATCCTTTTTGAACCCGGTTCAAGATTGTCAATCACTGAACATCCATTTAGTCATCAGCTTGTGGATATCAACACCGGTATCATAAGTACGATGATGTCGTCGCCCGGTTCCATTCACCAACTCACAGGCCGGAAGAGCTTTTCCAAAACGTGGGCGCCTTATTTCACACAACTCAGTTGGCAAGAGCTTTCCACGACAAACCCCCATCCTTCTCCATTGTTCACCTCTCCAACTCTTGCTTTTGCTTCTACAACATGCATTTTACTTCTCAGTATCACTATGAAGCTGTCAAAGAGCTTTGCTAGACTGACTCCAGGTACTCATAAGACAGAAGTCCAACACGACAGGTCGCTCCAAAGAAAGAGATCGTCATTAGACAACCTGATCATCCCACGCCGAACTCGTTTACCATCAAGCAAAGTCAGCCAAGTGGAGCCTATCGACCTTCAAATCGCCATGAATCTGCTCAGCGCTCAAGCCCATGCGCTTCCTGCAACCCGATCATCTACTGCAGCTTCGATCAACGAAGGGACGCGAGAATCTTGCGACGTGTCTATCACAGAGAGTGATGAACCGCAGACGCTGTCGCAAAGCTCGGGATCTTTCTGGTTCAGAAGCGACACGAGGAACGGATCGTATGCAGGGGATGAGCAGCATCTCAACACTGGCGAAGATCACCACTCCACTCTTGCCACGAGGAAGCAAAGCAGCAGCTCCAGTAGTGAGCGCTGGGAACACCGTCGTCTCGGAATGACCTACGATGGTCCAAACGACTTCGTTAGCGATGAGTCTTCTTTGACATCTCTCACATTGCCATCTATCAACGATTCGGCCATCGATGTCCTCCGAGCCGGAGCTGCTGAGTCTGCGGAGAAGTATAACACTTTGGCTGCGGTCCATGGACTCTCTCGGTCCAATGTAATACATGATCATGGTTAGTTCCCTACTGTGAATGCTTCGTGATTGCTGACACCTCTGCAGTCAGAAAAGAAATCCACAGGATTACCGAGACGCAACCTCCTAAGCAATCGCATCTGAGCATCTTTAAGAATCTTGTTACAACCAAGGGCCACCATAAGAAAACTCCGCGGCGGACTACCTCTTCACAAAGCTTAAAGGCTAAGAGACCTTGGTCAATGTCCAAGGGACGAATGGAGGGCGAAATTTTCCAATGCACAAGCTTGGAAGAATTATTTCGGCTCGGCGGGTGCAGCACACTGAAGCTACCTGCCAACTTCTCACCCATCGAGACTCTTGCAATCCCCCTTTCCATGGCAGCAACAGCTAGAAACATTGTCGAAAATGGTGAGTTGTTCTCTCCAAAGAAGCTTGTGAGATCTATTGAGATAATCATTGATAGGACCCGCGATACTTGGTATTTTCCGGGAGGGTGGCGCTGTACTCTCCATACACAAATTATGCGACTATTACAACAACCTATATCAATCCCATGCCTCTGCGGAAGATTCCAGTCGAGTTCAATACACTATCGGAGCGAATGACTTGCCATCAGGCATCTCTTGTACTATACAAGACGTTGCAAGTGTATTCAAGAAAGTCGTCCTGAACCTTCCTGGTGGCTTGTTAGGATCTCTAGAATTATTGGAAACTCTCGGCGAAATAGCACGACTCTTTCAGGAAGACGCCGAGCGGTCCAAGCCCAAAGCCAGCAAGCTTAGAGCCCGATTAATAGCCCTTGCGCTTTCATGCGTGAGCTCAGACGAACGCTTCTCGGTGATATGTGCAACTCTAGGCCTGTTCACCTGGCTTGGACACGCCAAAGAAATCTCGATGGACGGTGCTAATATGAGTTACGAGAGTCTGAGCACAATCCTTTCGCCTCTTCTAGTAGGCGATGAGCTTAACATAGAGAGGGAAGGCAGACGAGCAGCGTCTATCGATCTTCAACCTGATAATCTTGGATTCTTGAATCTACTCCCGGGCGACTCCGCGGCCATTGCACGAGCTCATCAAAACACCCAAGACGGAGCAAAGATTGCGCTTATGCTGCTTTTGGAATGGAAAGGAGTTGTCAAACACCTTCGGTGTTTAGCTGCTAGTGCTGCCACGGCTTTGCGGGAGAAGGAGGAAGAGGAGCGACTTGCAAACGCGGAGAGTATGTACACACTAGGCCCTCCACGCGGGTTCGCCCACGGAAGCCAGCCATCAGATGGTTCCGCTGGACCTGCCATATTGGGACCAAAATCGAGGGATAAGAAAGGCTTCTCGCAGCCTTTCAAGGCTATCGCATCATCCAGCAGCAGCACCAGTCGGACACCAAAGAGATCATCAATACCAAGCAGTTGGAGTGTCACATCGCTTGCTCTGGGTCCGAAGCAATTAGCACCACGCCTAGGATTTGTACATTTACCTGACGGTACAGGTGGATTCGTTAATGTCCCGGCAATCCACAGGGCTAATGACGCCAAAAATACGATGGGACGCACTACGCCTCTCAAAAAGGCTGCGAAATCGGACCCACTAGTTTTTACTAGCTTAGAACTAGGGTCAAGTTATAGTATTCCAGCACAACAGCGGCAAGAACGCATTCCTAGTGATCCTGTTCTACCGCATCCTTCGGTTAAAGAGGCACAACAACAGCAACGGGATGACCGGCTGTACGGGGTTGAAAATCAGCACTTTACAGATTTACATAAAAATCCGCAAGAAGGCTCGACTTATAAAACGCCCGACCAGCCGGAAGTTAGCTACTACGATGAAGACTACAACACTGAAGATCGTATCAGCGACTACGTTGCACTTCAGCCGACGGAGCCTTCACACTCCGAACGCAGTAAGGTCGACGAGCATGAGGAAGAAGAGGGTTATTGGCGGAGCCAATCAGTTCTACAAACCTTTGAAAAGCTACAAGAGATCAAGGCCGATGTAGCTAGATGTAAAGACTACCAGCAACAGCCTACCGCTTCCACTTTCCATGCCTCAAACCCAGCTGAGAGCAAATTTAGAGCTCGAGATTCTGACGGGACGCTTATGAGTCGGAATAATCATTCAGCTCAAAGCTCTCTCGACATAGCGGAGTTTGCTCGCGCGCATCACTTTGCAGCCTTTGGGAGTGTGAACAATCGCCATCAAGCTCCTACTTGTGGCTCGACTCTCAGAACTAGCAGTGGCTTCCGCGAGCCAACGGTCAAAAAAGTCTCAAGTCTTCATGTCACTAATCATGCTGATTCCGAAATTGGAGCAATAGGTACTGACGTGCAGTCAATGGGACGCCAGTCTCAAGACAGCGAGCGGCCCCATAGTAGTCACAGTCGATCACAAACCACCAACTCAGTTGCCGGTTCCCAGAGTGGTAGTGTCCGTCAACTTGCTCAGCGCTTCGATCAGCCCTTGCAAGGACATTATGTCCCCGACTGGGCAAAACCAAAGTCGGGTGCACCACTTGAGCCCAAACATGTCACCTCAAAGCCTGCGGCCAGAGAGGAGCCTTTCCTGACCATCAATCCTGAGTCTAATCTGAGCCCGCCCTTTGTCCAGGATCCCAGCGATATGACAACCCCGCGGGTTCGTACGAAATCCATGATTCCCAAGCCTCTCAGCGATGTTGGGCGCCCTCGAAAGAAGGGTGAGCGGCGTGATTCCAGGTCGCCTAGTCCAGTGAAGATTCCGACACCTGTTACCGCAGTGCGACAGAGACCTCCCCACTTCAACATCTTCACTGACGATCCTCATGAAGTAATGATGACAGGTGCTCTGGACCCATTCGATATTCGCATACGAGAACCTTTCTCACCCACACAAGGGTCGAGTCCTTTGATCTATCCCGGAGATCCACCTTTGGCGCGTATGGTGAAGAGCTCGACGGGTCTCACTAAATCAGTGACCACACCCATCATTTCATCTCGGTCTTCAATGGTGAACAGCAATCAAGAGACCAGTGACAGCTTCCGCTTACGTCCAATTAGCATTGACAGTAATCTATTATTCGCTCATAAAGATACTGACAGTCAGCCCTCGCGCCGACGCCACAGTGCCTTTCAGAACGGCGACGAATATTCCCCTTCTGCTTATTCAACCCAGTCCGGAGAAATGAGCAGTAACGCCTCACGACGAGTACCAAAATCGATGACCACCGGCAACATTAGCCTACTATTCCAGGAAAACGAACGTCTCCGGAACGAAAATGAGCGTCAGACTAAGATGCTCGAGGATTACCGACGTAAAGAGAAAGAAGCTGAAGAGTCAAAGCGACATTCCGAGCTCAGAATCCGCCAAAAGACCGACACCGAAGATACAGAAGATGCTATCAGAACCCTCAAAATCCTCAAAGTGAAATACGACGAATGGACCCTGGTCCGCGAAGCCCGGATGCTACAGTATCAGCACATATTTCACGGAGGCCGAGAAGTCAACCTCTCCGTCGCTTCTTTCACAACACAAGAACTGATCGACGGATCTGGATGGGATGTCGAGAGCCAAGGCCCATACCCCAAACCTCCGAACAAGGCAGACCAGGAAATGGAAATCGAAGCTAAATTCTTCGTCAAGGGACTGTCGCCGTACTATATCTGCGACACCAAGGCAGAGGAAATACAGGAGAGGAAGAACCTGGCGCCGTGGATCAAGATGGCGCTTGGGAAGCGACAGCGTGCGAGGGAAGACGCGGGAATCGTGTTCGATGAGGAGGAGGAGTTGGAGGCGTTCAAAGAGAAGATGGAGAACGTGAAGGAGTGGGATCGGCAGCGGCAGATCAAGAAGCGGGAGTCGGAGGAGTGGTGGGAGCGGCTGACTCCCGCGGAGAAGAAGAGGTTCGCCGCTCGCTACACACGGTCTACCTTCCGACCCCGACCCGGCGACGAGGAACCGCTAGACGGAATATCAGAGGAAGAGAGGAATAGACGCGTCAAGCAGAAATTCGAGAAGCTGCTCGTTGATGAGTTTGGCGCTGATGAGGCGGCTGGGACGAAGAGGAAGTGGTTCGGTATGCGGAAGGGGAGTGGCGCTAAGTGTGGTGGTGGTGAGAGTCCGGAGGAGAGGAAAACTGGCAGCGGGAGGGTTAGGGGCATGGCGAAGCTGTTTGGTGGTGGTGGACGGGGGAGCTAGATTTGTCTTCATCCTTCATCCCTTATCCCCTATCTTCTTTACTTCGAAACGGAAAGAGTGGGAGATTGGGGGAATTAGACCCGCGGTTAACATGGTTTAGGAGACTGGGAGATGAAAAGCTTGGGTAAACAGTACACAGAGATGGGGTGGGGGATGGATATAGCGAGGCCCCCCTCCCCCCCCCCACAATTCGGCGGTCAGCGGGAGCGAGAGCATGGTTTATTTGATATCATTTGATAGCGTTTTTAGATATACTCCTTCCCCCTCCCCCACGTAAGTGGCTTTGCTGTTCTTCTTCTTGTGGGGGTTGTTACAGGCGGTTATAAAAGCTACTTTGGGTTTTTATTTATAGGCTCGATAGGATAGCGGGGTTTCATGTTCTGATGCCTTCTTCTTTTCTCCGTCTCCCCCTATATACACACACGCGTCTCTGGATCTGAGAGAGACTCCTTTCTTTGTTTTTTTTGGGGGGAGGGGAGGGACTAGCTTCGAGGATTACATTACCCTCGAAAGGTGATTAGCCTTACATCCTTACTCTTGCTGACCGGATACAAATCTGGATATCTATATATAATTCCTTTCCCTCTCCCTCTTCTATCTATCAACCATATCTCAGGCACCCTCATCACCCAAAGACCCTCGTTTTCTACCCCACCCCCCGGCGGCGAAGTATATATACGTAGGATAGGCAATTACTGGACGCTCGATTACCTAGCGGGGGTTATGTATGTATTTCCTGGGGGGTTTGGAATATTATGTATCGAGAGGTTTCGCGATGGGGATTTGCTCTGTTTGATTGTTTTGGGTGGATGGGTGTGTTGAGATGGGAGATGAGGAGAGGATGAGGGACAAAATCTTTTGTGTAAAGGTACGGAGTGCGTCTTCGAAATCGAAGATTAAAGTTTTCTACTCAAAGCTGCTGTAAAGGCCCAAACAAAGAAATCCCTCCCATATCTAAGCTACGTAGCCATCTCGACAGCGAGCAAAATATGAACCATGAATGCGTAGCGCTTGACGCGACGTACCAAAAGAAAAGAGACATATCGCATCCTCCTCCCCCTTACCTCCCAACCAAAGATGTAAAGATGTTGCGGTCTCCTCTTAAGATATATATAGCTTACTACCTACCCCTCGCCCCCGCTCCCTTTCTCACGCCGACGCCCTCGCCCCATTGCACCCTCCCAATGCTCGTAGCGGGGCTATCAGCAAACCGGATACCGGGGCTCCTCACACTCGTTGGCGACTTGCCCGGTTCTTCCACGGGCACGTGTCCCTCGCTAGGTTTCCTCTCCGTGTTGTCATCGTCGCTATCGCTCTGGGGTGACCCTTCTTCAGGGTCCGGTTCCCCAAGCGCGGCTAGACGGCGACGTTTCTCGGCTGCGGTTTCGCCGCCTTCGTCGGCGGGTTTGGCGGTGCGGCCCATGGGTGAGCGGGACGTGGACGAGGTGGTTACTGAGAGCCTTGGCTGTGTGTGGTGAGGTGGGACACGGGCTGTGCCATCGTCATCACTGTCTAGTCGTTGGAGTCTTGTCTGATGTCGGGGCGGTATACGTTCGGTGCCGTCATCGTCGCTGTCTTTGCGTTGAAGCGTGGCTTGGCGGCGACGTCGGGCAGCGGCAGACTCGGGTTGGTTCATGGTGTACTTTCCAAGGGTATCCGGGACGGAGTGGAAAGGGATGTCATTGTTGTTGCTGTCGACGAGGGCGAGGCCTTCTTTGCCTTGGGGTCGGTCTTCGTTGGTGCCAACTTTCTGAATCTCGGCGGTTTCACCGGGCTCTTCTTGATGAGTTGGAAGATCTCTCTGCGTATTGATGGGGCTAGGGAAGGGGAAGCGTGCTGAGCCTGATGAGCTTCCTCGGCCCGGGGCCTCGGGTCGCGGTTGGCTGGGATGTCCAGCGTCTTTGGCAGCTTCTGCGTGGACTTGTTGCTTAACGTGATGAGGGGCGTCGCTGTCTTCTACGGCTTCGATGCGAGCCTTGGGGTCTAGCTGCCGCATGGACGTGATGAAGTCTTGCTTGCTCATACGACGACCGCCGGAATCGCCAACAGTAAAGCGGATATGATCATCGTCAGGATCATCAGGCTCCGGCGCCGTCGAGAATTTCCGTCGCCATCGAGGAGGTTCTTTTTTCTCGGGCTGAGTGCTACCTTCAGCAGCTGGAGTTTCTCGGGGACCTGGTTCCTTGCCCCCGATTCCGGCCCACGTCCCCATTCGCTTTAGTCCCTGTCGAACGGCTTGAACGTCACCGCTCTTAGGACCATTTTGGTAACCCCCTCGAGCTCCCCGATTGTGTGAATGCGGTATATCGTACTTCTTGACGACTTCACCATCCTCATCCTCAACAATGATAGTATTGCCAAATTGATAAGCATGGGCTGGACCACGCTTCTGCTCCGCATGAGGTTTGCCCCGTGAAGGGCCAGCATCGCCCTTATCCTTCGGCTTCTTCCAATCTTCCCAACGATGCTTCAACTTGTTCAAAGCTCTGGCTGGATGCTCGACATCTTGGGCCAGGGCGTGTTCCATCTCGTCGCCCTCATTCCTTTCGTGAGGGTGGTACTTGCCTTTAGCATGCTCTCCGCTCGTTTCGGCCTCCAACTTCTTTTCCTCATCTACCACAATCTGCCTCTTCTCTTCTTCTGTCTTTCCACTGGCGTCAGTAACACTTAAAATGTTACCTTCTTCGTCTTCCACGACTAGATCATTGCCTTCTTCAAAGGCTTCGACCGTGGGCTCTTCAACCTTCTGCGGTCGATGAGATTTCGACTCTTTCCTCTTTTCGTCTCTGTCCTCCATCTCAAGTTGGTCAGGTGGCTCCCCTTCGGCAGGACTTTCAGGTGAGGACGTGCTCTTCTCATTCAACGTATCCGATACGCTGTCTTCGGCGTTGAGGTCATCACGTTTCCTCTGAGGGCGGATTGCAGATTCACTGATTGGTCCACCGGGACCCATGCCTGAATCCCATTTGCTCTTCCGCCGCGACATCCCTCGTCTGCCTTCGATGGGAGTGTCTTCCTCTTTTTGCCTGCGAAGGAAACCACCAGGCACGCCAACAGGGGGAAGTGTTCCAGGCGGAAATTCTGGCATTTTCTCATCGATGGAGTCAACGCTGAAGTCGCTTTTTGCCTTTGACATGGACCTCGAAGTTGACTGGATTCTTGGTAATCGATTCATCCAAGAAGGACCTTCCTCACCCCTTGAGTGTATGACATTGTGAGCGTTAACGTATTGATTCGTTTTCCGAGTGTGAAGACGGCAATCGAAGACCCGTGAACTAGGATTGAGGTGATGACGAGGAAGGTAGTCAATGGCCAAATCACCTGAACAACCATATAGTTGTGTTCTGTGGGATCAGTTGGAAGCACCGCGAGCGGCACCGTAGTATCGGACTCAAGTTCCGCTCGTGCTAAGATAGCTGCAAAAATAGCACCGACCCCTATGGGTCCGAAGTGGCCAGCAAAGAGTGCTTCTCGCCACGTCTTCACGTCTGGTATCAGAGGCTTCAGCGCCATCACGATGGGGATGCGTCTGAAGAAAATGACAAAAATAGCAATGACCACGAGCCTCCAAGGAGTCAGCCCGATCTCAGGGGCATTGTACTGTCCCCAGGGTATTATTGATCCAAGATAGACGAAATATGCTAGATTGAGGAGCAAATCAATGACATTAGATACGTGCGATTCTTCCGTTTTATGGGTAAACCAGCCGTCGTTACTAAAGCCAACTCCGGCAGCAAAGCCAACGAGCAAATCATCAGTCCCTAACATGGCTCCTGTGCCGGCACAGAACAGTGCCAAGGTGAAGTAAAATACAAGAAAGCTTTCTCGATCAATCAACCCCTGTCTGTCAGCCCACTTGATAGCATGTCTTCCGGCGTAACCGATGAGAACGCCATAGATGCAGCCGAAAACGCACTCGTACAGGATTGTATTACAGAACCAATGGAGGGCGACTTCGTTCGTGTGCGGCCGATAATGAATTAAATAGAAAGAAAGATAGATAAATGGGAAAGCCATACCATCATTGCAGCCAGATTCGGCGGAAAGTAGATCTCGGAGATGCTTTGGAACTCGTTTTGCGAACTTCCCTTTTCCAACGACTGATGAGGCCAGGACTGGATCTGTAGCCGTCACGCAGGCCGCGCACATCAAGCTTTCGAGCCAGGTCAGCGGTACGACCATCCACCAAATGAACAAGCTTGTAATGAGCCAACCGAAGGTCATGACTGGTACAAGCAGGAAAATCACAGATTTCCAATGTCTCTCCATGTACGCCTTGGGCAACTCAACGCCTACGGCAAAGCACTGCACTACCAGTACAATACGCGAGCACTCCAGAGTGATCTGGTCCACGTTGCCCCATGACGACGGGTCAAAGAGGTTGGCAGCGTGCGGACCAAATATGATGCCGCATATGGTGGCTACAGTGGCTTCACCAATGTACATCTTCTCCTTGACGAAGAGGGAGACCAGCATGAACAGGCTGGTAAAGCCTCCGAGGATCAAATAAGCCCAGTGGGGCTTATTGACCGACAATTGCTCCCACGCCATCTTGCCTATTCACTGTCCGGGCTTCTTTATATACAACAGAGCTATGCGATGTCCAAGATCTCGCTCAGTGCCACTCTGTCAAGGCCCAATGCCCCAGTCGTTCGTTTCCTTAGCAAAGACTTCGTGTGCCGGGCGTGGAATCATACGGTGACCGGTGCCGCCCAGACGCCAGCTCCCAGATTTTAAAAGAGGCGTGTTGATGGAATCTAGGGTGAAAGACAGATGTAGTAGGCGGTCGCGTGCTCGAGTCGAGGGCAAATAGGGTTTCCGCCGCGGAGGGTTGCGAAAATGGGGTCGAGGGAGGGTGAAGTGGGTGAAGGGGTTTAGCGTTCGGCGAGGGAGGGTAACACGTTCACACCTTAGGTGACGACAGCATTCATTCGGCGGTGGAGATTCATGCTCAACATGACTACTATACTATGGTAGCAGAAGTGGAAGAAAGGATATGGCGGGGCGGGGGCAGGCTGAAGAAGTTTTGTGTTCATACGCCAAGGGTTTATCTCGCATCTACTTAAATTTCTTGGTGAGCTTTGGCACTTGGCAGACGCTCAATTGGCAAGGGTCCCCGGTAACTTCCCCCACAGTGGACAGTGGCCCACACGGATTACGCCCAATGAGCCCCACTTGGCCGCCATTGTGTCTCGGTCATTGGCTGCCGATAGCTATCCATCCACCGTGCATCGCAGCGAAGACGCCAAGAAGTTTCCAAGAATCGTCAAGCGTCATGTGTCTCCAACGGCTTCCCAATCACGAGGCTCTTCGGATGGCTTGCGTCAATGAGAATGAGGAGATATGCTTATTCCTAGCAGAAGTTGAATGCTTACTGCAACAGGGTTCCTAGAAGATGAGAGGTCGTGGTCACATATTTATCCCCACACGATATGGAATTCGGCATAGAACGTATGGAGAATCTTTGATACCATTCAGACCGAGTACATTCACGATATCTCATATGGTCATCCAATGCTTACCTATTTTCTTCCTCACCGCTTTCTTGTCAGATGAATTCCGAGGCATGTTCAGGGCAAATGACAGTGCCGCTCTACAAGAAATGTGGTCGTTCTTATGTACACTTGGACAAATTGTAGAGAAACAGCTTACGCCATGCTGGGTTGTTTCCAAACCAATCGCCCGTCCCTCTCTACTGAGCACCTCCTCGCCAGCACGTCCTCCACCTTCTCTTTTACCCCGGCTTTCCCCCCGCGCCCCTTCGTGAATACCCTCATGAATTCCTTGTTCCTTTTCCACTCGCGGCTCTCGTCCTTCACTACCTTCTCGACTTCCTCTTCTCTGGGCAGCGCCAAGTTGCCATGTGGATATTCCCGGTAAGGCAGAGCGTCACTGAGCAACTTCATACGTTCGCCCTCTTCCCTAAACAGGGCACCGATGTCGGCATCTTTTACCTCCTCCAACGTAGGTGGATCCCACGTTGGCTTCGATGCAGGCTTATGGATCAGTTTCGCCGAGACTCCATTAACGAAATCTGGATGAGCCATGAATTTGCCAGCGATACTGTATTCACGCTGAAATGTATTGGCAATATCCCAAGCTTTACCGATACGCATTTGCCGAAGAGCAACTTTTAAACTCGTTGGCGACTTCTCATTGATCGTCGAAATGGTGGTCTCAGCCCACTCGCGCAGGGATCCGTCGGTGTTCTCTTTCGTCTCTTTACGCAGGGCATTTAGGATCTCCTCGACGGTGTTGTACCGGAAGCATCGGTCCACCGCTTCCCTCATCGCACCTTTGAAAAGCGCAGGCTCATTATAGGGTACACCGGAGCTAAATTCCTCGATCGTGTTATCAATGCTTTGCCATCTCTGCTCCTGAGAGTCATAGTCCTTAAAAACAAGCTCGCCAAGCCGAGCGGTGAGGGAGGAGAGAGCGCTGGAATGGATATAATGAGTCGCAACACCGGTCCAATAAGCCTGTACTCCCTTTAGTTGTGCGCTTGTCAACGCCAAATAGGTTCCTATGTAGCCCTCTAGTCGGGGTAAGAAGAAGCTTCCACCGACGTCCGGAAAGAACCCTATGCTTGTTTCCGGCATTCCGAAAACCGTTCTCTCTGTAGCAATACGAAAAGGGGCATGGACACTGAGGCCGACGCCCCCACCCATCGTGATCCCATCCATGTACGCTATATATGGCTTTGGATATGTTGCAATAAGGTGATCGAGCTGGTATTCGAGCTGAAAGTAGGCTTTCGAGGCCTCAATGCCTTCAGGACTTGAATTCTGCTTTGCGAGAGCTGCGACGTCACCTCCTGCACAGAACGCGCGATCACCATTCCCTGCAATGATGATCATTTGGGCCAACTCCGAATTCTCCCATTCTTTGAGTCTTGGTATAATCTTGCGCGCCATTGAAGCGTTGAGAGAGTTGAGTTTTCGAGGGCGGTTCAGTTCAATGGTGCGGACGCCGTATATGGAATTAAAGACGACATCGTCAGGATCATCTGCGGGTTGCTCTTTTGGTATGTCTGACATCTAAGCTTACGTTAGATCTGTAGCATTGGAAGTTTTATGATAATACCTTTCTGGCTTGAGATGAGAAATTTGGGTGTTGTATCTTCGCTTTAAGAGGCATGATCACGGGCCGAGAGCGCGAAAGTCTGCCTAGAGGTAACTGCAGTGATGTCCAGCTAGGTCGTAGGAACATCAGCGGGAAGATAGAGGCCGTTTGAGACATGTTGTGTACGAGGTAAGATGCTCGCTCAATGAGAAGCTTTCATTTCATGAACCTCGGCATTTGCTCCGGACCTCCGGCTGAGCTCGAAAATCGAATGCCAAGAAAAGAGCATCTCACCAATTGGCTTCTCTCACTAGTCTCAATTATCCCTTCTATCGCTAAAGTACTTCGACTAACATACTTTGAGCTCCTCTAATTACCTTTCGTTGACATAGTTCATTCAGTTAACTGTCCATTTGTCTTTTGCAAGTCTCTTCTCATTCTCCAAGCTTAAGATTTGAGAACGCGTGAAAAAGCTGCGATGATTCTGACCACCTACAAGCGTTAATAGTTGACTCTATCATTTTCGCGACCCGGGCAATATGCCTTCTTTAGGTACATAAGATATCAACCAAAGAGCTATCCTTGGAGCCTTGCTACTCCAGGGCCTGGTACAAAGTAGTGCGAATATCCACGGCTATAACCTTACATTTCGATGCTTACCCGACCTTGGACGAAATCAAAAGATGATGTTTTCTTCGTTTCACACCCATATCTTTATACCACGAACGGCTATGCGTCTTGCCATTATCAGAACATCAGTGGCGATGCGTGAGTAGGACATGCATTGGAGAGCATTGTGCACCTTCCAAGGTAAAAAAACTGTTGGGACTCACGAGAATCGATAGACATCTCATACCAGCTTCTTTATATTCATTATTTTGCGTAGATCTTCTGAAAAGAGCTGTAAAGCCCAAAGTAGTCCATTAGTCTGGAATGCCGAAATTGTCCATGTTCAGGTCTGTAGGTACGCCTAGAATTAGTTGGCTCATCAAAGCACCGCTGCCCATGCCATGTAAAAGCCCATGCCTGTCATGCCCGTATAGGAGGTACACGCCAGTGTTCGGATTTCCAGCCACCGTCGCTGAACTCCTATGAATCGAATCACCGCAAAGCTTGTCCAACGGAACGCTGGAGATAATTGGAGTTTTACGTGACATCGTGGGCCTGTACGTGCGACCCGTGCTAGATGCCGACTTTGAATTAACAACGAAACGACATGCTAGGCTCTGGAGTTTCGATACTGCGTCGCTATCAGGAGGTGCATCATCGTCGACATCTGTGATGGGCGTCGATATATCATTCAGACCACTCAGCCATATCTTACCGTCTCCTCTACTTACGAACTCCACAGAGTTTCCAGCCCCATCGTTGAAGAAGACCTGCGCCACAGCATCTGATCCAGACGCAGTAGGATCATTTATGACAACCCAATTCGAAGAACTTGTCGATGGCTCGAAATGATAGTTGGATTTGGGGAATAGCGTCTTAAAGAGCGTAGGGGTCCACGGACCGGTTGCCAGAACAACCTCCTGACATCTCAGCTTAACAGTGGTACCGTTACGGAGAATATAAGCAGATTCAATTACGCCGTCGCTCGATAAGTCAAGCTTGACGAGGCGCGAGAGATTGTAGAATTCCACCTTCAGGGTACTGCATTCGCTAGCGAGCCATTGCCCTAATTTGTTCGGATCCCTGGACAGTCTCAGTCACTGACAGACGATACAATCAGGGCATCCTCGACTTACAGTGCTGCTGCCTGGCCTTCTCCCGGGACCTCGTCAACATGCCAGCCTTCGGGAACATCTAGCCAGATTGGGACCTGTCCACCAGAGGGCGAAGTTCCCGGTTTTAGTTTCAGTATCGAGTGATCATGAATTCCGCAGGTCCTTTCGAACTCGGGATCCACTTGGGTCAGACGTTTGTATATATTGAAGGAATATTCTGCAATTTCCCGCAGGTCGCCACTTATCCATCGATAGGCCACAATTCCAGAATTGCGGCCAGAGCAGGCACCGAACACATCTTTTCGAGTGTCAATAATTATAATCCTTCGTTCTCGCACATCGTTTGATTGTCGCTTGGCAAGCTGGTATGCTGTAGCTAAGCCACAGATCCCAGCGCCAACGATCAAAGTTATATGCTCTGTCTCATGTGAAGTGGGTATGAAGGCGGCAGCATCTGAATTATCCATGTTACTTCATCCACAGTCCCAACTATTAAGCAGAAGAAATAGAATCTTGAAAAGTAGATCAATCTGAGTGCACTCCTATATCGGCGACCGAAGAGAGTCGAATGGTTGCAGACTACGAAGTAGGAGGAGGGCATTAAAATCCAACAGCAAAGAAATGGGTACAAAGGACGGGACGGCCGAAAATATAGACTCTATACTTACTGACGAGGCTTCGTCGAGGCCCATCACCCACTTGAGCCTAACCTGTACAACAAATAGGCTTTGAAAGCACAAGTACTTTACCTTACGAGTATGCAGCTTCGTACGATCATAGCCGTCACAGATACGCCGAAGTTTTACTAGGCTACTTTAGTAGTCGGTATTGGGCACCTCGTGGAGGTGCGCGAGAATTGGTCGCACATTCTTGATTCCAGGGGTCATCAAGCGGTTCTCCCTGATAAGTACACCTTCTCGTTGTTTTTTGGACATAAAGATGCTTCGGAACATCCTTGATACGTAGCTACCCCTTCAATTCAGGGGAGGATCGATCTCGTCCGGAGCGGAACCGAGCACCAAAAACAACAATGAGAACATACCGTAACCCGATTAAGGAAATGACGTCGATATCAAAGGTATCTTTCATGTCGCATATCTTTCATCCATAGACACCAAAAGTGCTACCGTGAATTCACTAGCACTCGCCATATCGCGGCGCTCAGTCTTGACCGGAGCGAATAAAAAGATTTGTAGACAGCCAGAGGCACGAGCGCACCATTCTCCTAGTGGTAATCTCAGGGTTAGGGTCTCAATTGGAGTGAGCTTGGACAGGCGAGATACTAGACTGATCAACTTCTCCGAATATCTCTCTTTCTGTACTGATGATGCACCAATATCCAGGTCCAGTAGATCATACTGCTTCGAGCCTTTTCCAAAAACAAGATAGAGTGACTGAGAAATGAGTCCACAGGCACTGACACCTGAACATCCGAAGAGATCGACATTCCACTCTGTCGATGGGAATCTCTGTAGCGTCTACGAGTACTGGTGACAGCTCTCTACTCCGCTCTCGAGCAAGTTCAATAGAAAAAGCAGAAATTCTAAATCGTCGTCTACTGGTGATAATCTTCACATTACACTTTCTGATTAACTTCACATGGTATTTTCTCGAGGTGCCAAACGTACGATTATTGGAATACGCAGTATGTCAACAGTATTACAAATGGCAAACCCAGGGTGTTACTATATACCCCAAAGCAGTGGACGAAGATCTTTGCAAGGTGGAAGCCATCCAAGACAAGGTCGCTCTTTTGGTTGGAGTAAAGATATCGCTGGAGGCTACGTCAAGTGTGTTGTCATCGTTGCTACATCGACTTTGAGCGTTTGCTAATGTTCTGATAGGTCTGTTCACAGCGCTGTTCTACAGCTTCATCGCTGACAGGTTCGGACGGAGATTTGTCTTGCTACTGGGCTTTGCGGGAGAGCTATTTGCACTACTATGGATCATATCCATTTGTTCGTGGCCCCATGCAGA
Organism: Physcia stellaris; assembly: GCA_018902385.1. NCBI lineage: Eukaryota > Fungi > Ascomycota > Lecanoromycetes > Caliciales > Physciaceae > Physcia > Physcia stellaris. Next base: position 137,113 of record JABSSW010000065.1, read on the forward strand.
TAATGATCCCCACCTTTTTTGACATGTCGTAGGCTACTATAATCACATCTTTCCCACCGCTTTGGTCTGGCTCTCTGCCTTGATCCTTCTCATCGGCGGAGGTCAGCCCGTCATAGCTGGATTTCTTCTCACCTTGCTTACAGAGGCTGTTGAACCATCCAAGAAGTGAGTTATCATGTCTGCCTCGTCTAGAACCGTGCACGAATCATCATCTCTAGAATCCACTTTCTATATGCCATGCACATGACCAGTTTACTGGGCGGAGCCTTGGCAGCGCCGCTGGCGGCACTGTCAATGAGTCGAAGCTTGTGGCTTCCATTCGCTTTGGCGTTGGTGTCATGCCTGATACAGCTCGGAATTGCCTTCGCAATTACAGAAAACGAGCGAAACAGCCCAGTGCCCGAAAATTCGCCCTCCCGTTCGGATTCTATCGACGGGGACGAGGCGGAACCTTTATTGTCCATCATCCCAAATATTCAGGAACATCAAGCAAAGCCTTCGCTGGACTTCAGGTCTGCGAAAGAAAAGCTTCTGAAGCTTTTGTCTGTCCCACAGATTGTGATATGTCTGGTAATATTTCCGCTCAAACGAGCCGGGTTCCAAAGTCAACCGTTCATATACCAATATGCTTCCGAACGTTTCAAGTTAAAACTTCAACAGACACCTTGGTTTGGGGCAGCCCGCTCGGGGTCTTCTGTCATTGTTGTTGGGGCTGTGCTGCCTATACTGACCAATATCCTGCGCAAGACAGGCCTCCAACAGAACGCTATCGACCTAGGGGTTCTTCGGGGAACTGCGCTGGTACTGACCATGACTTCCTTTGGGATTTGGGCAGCTTCAAACACCACGCTTTACAGTCTTGGTGAGCCGTCCCTCACTGAACAAGGTATTCGGGCTAATGTGAGGGAAGCTGTCGTTTTGATCGGCTTTGGAGAGGGTCTTGAGCCAGCCCTCCTAGGTCACTCCAGTTCTCTCATCGACAAAACCCAGAGTTCTCAGCTGTTTTCAGCTATTGTATCCATGGAATCTTTTTCGAGGATTATTGCTGCTTCTGTTATGGCAAAGCTGTATTCCGTAAACAGGGACAGTGATGGGAAACCAACAGGTCTTCCGTTCCTCTTCTCATCTGTAAGTTTACGGAATGTTCCAAAACCCGGTATGATCACTCCTGATTACTCGCCAGGGTCTTTTTGCCTGTGGTGTACTACTATCTTGCTTTCTTAGCTCTAAGAAACCACTTGAAGACGGGGCAGTAGCCGATTTCTAAATATAGACAGCGGCCTTTCAACTATGTTCGAGTTAATTGCATACTAATATGTTCCTTATCGTAACCAATATCGATACATCAGGATATGAACAAAGAGACGGAAGAAATGAATCTCCATAGCTGCCACTAAGCTATGAGCTTGACGGTCTATTTAGACCAAAATACGACTAGGTCCTCGAAATCGGAGACCCTAGGATGTCCCTGTACACTCTTCTCCCCGCATAGCTGCGATAAAGATCAAAGCTTTGCTCCAAAGCAGCTTGTCCCTTCTCGGGATCTTGAAGCTTCACAAGCAAATTTCCTTTCAAAAAGTATGCACGTGCTTTCTCAGGCGTATATTCCGGACGATCTCCGTATATTTTCAGAGCTTGATCCAACAAAGTCCTACGGACACCAATTAGTCACTCGATCCAGGCAAGGTGATAAACCACTCACAAAGCGGCATCATTCTGTTGCAGCCGGATGTAGTGATCCGCCACTTTGTAACATAGTGCGGCCGTGCGGTGATGGTTGTTGCCGACCGTGGACTTGTACTGAATCAGAGCCCTTTGATGGTAAGCGAAGCTCTCGTCGATAGATCCTTGGGATCCCTTCACGTTTCCCAGAGCGTGGAGAAATCTTCCTGTGCTAGATGTGAACCCTGTCAGCAGTTCCTGCTACCGCGTGGATATGTCTCCGCCTCACATAAAAGAGACACGGTCATCAACCCCAAAAGCAGCCTCTCGATCTGCCAGACCCTCGGAGAGTGTTTGCGTTGCTTCCGAATAACGGCCCGTGAGCCAGTACGCCAGGCCAAGGTTCACCATGGGAAACGATTTCATAGTCTTGGTGAAGTTGGCAAGTCCCTTTGTTATGTCTATTGAACGCAGGAAGCAATCTTTGCCTTCTTGCCATCGCCTGTTCATCATGTATGCCACGCCGAGCTCGTTCCAGGATACAGCAAGGCTTTGAGTTTTCTCTTCAGCTCCTGCGTTCACAGCTGCTGACATGGTTGAGTTGTAGGCCTTAAAACGCAAAAGTGCCTCCGCTGGTTTGTTGGTCACAGTCGCAGCGCAGCCGCTGTGATGATATACATCCGCTAGCAATTCGTCAACTCGGCTAGCTATAGGTGCCGTTTTCGAGTCGGATGCGGCGGAGGCCGTCGGATCAGCCTTTAGCGACGAAACAAAATCTTCTGCTAATCCATAGAAAGCTTCCGATTCAGCAGGATGGCCGCGCTCTAGATGGTACCTATGTCAAGAGTCAGTGCTCAATATCTCAAGGACCTCACTAGAAGATCGTACCAGCCAGCATCGTTCAGAAGTCTAGCCAGTTGGTACCTGGATTCGTGGTCTCCGGTCGTGGGCTTGAAGCGACTCGAGTGTGTTCGAAGTCGAAGGACGTGTGGAAACAATTCTTCGCAAACTGCCCAGCGCGCAACACCATGCTGCCAATTGGAACTCTCGAACGGCCATACAGAGCAAAGTAGGCCAACAGCAGCGGCAAATGTAGCACGGAAACTTTCATTAGACATCTTACTTCTTGCTGTATCTTGGACAAGACGATGGATGGTGAGCTTCTTTTCCGTCACGTCTCGTGTGACCAAGGATGAGCGGAACAGCTCAGACCTTGCTCTCTGATACGCGGCTGAAGTTTGAGGGTATCCTTGTAGAGTCACAAGCTGAGGAGCTTGAGTCAAGATTCTCTCCTGTATCCCATCAGGATCGAGTAAAGATAATATGTTTAGAAGTACAGCTCCATCATTGAGGCTTTCAATAGCCCAAGCTGACGCTATTGTATGCTCATATCCAGTCCTACGGCTCGGATGTTCTAGTCGGAGACTCAGAAGCTCCGCGCGACTCTCTTCCTCCTCGTATGTGCTAAGAAACTCGGCGAAAGTCAAGTCAAGACGTGTGATCACTCCAGCCATTTGAGTAATAGCTAGCGGAAACCCGCCGAGATGGTCAGCAACGCTCACAGAAGAAGCTTCGTCATCCGAGTGAGATTTCCGACCAGTCAATTTCAGCAACAGTTCAGCGCTTTCCCCATGGTTGAATGGTTGTAAATCGATTCCAACCATTGTTGAGAATCCATTTTTCTTCGCTAGAGGGTCACGGCTTGTGAGCAGGACGCAGCCTGGTCCATCAGGTGGCCAGAATTCAGTCAGCAGCTCAGGATCATCGACATTGTCGAATACGATCAGCCATGCAGCCGACTCGGACTTACTCCTATCAAGATCTTGGTAGGATTTCCGAGGATCTGCCAACCATCCTTTGACTGTCTCGCGCGTAAGAACTTGGTCTTTGGCATCTACAGAGTTTTCCGGGACAAGCCCCATCTCGACTGCTACATGACTGAAGCCGTCGGCGAGCTTTTCAGCTCGATCCGCATATACCCAGAAAATTGCATCAAATCGGTCTTTGCGAGATGATACATATTCAATAGCTGTCTGAGTCTTGCCGATACCTCCAGGCCCACAAATAGCATAGGCACGAAGACTGTTCCTTGGCCCAAATGCGTCGACGGAATCACTAGAGGGCTGGAAAAACACCTGGTCTATAGCTTGAAGAACGTCGCTTCGACCATAGAAGTCACGGTTGCGACTGAAAGGAACGATATGACACGGAAGCCTTGGGTCTTTTCTTGATGATGAAAAATTAGACACACTGGGAATGATCTCGAAAGCATTCGATTCGGAGGATCCAGCAGTCGCTTGTTGTGTGGTTTGGGTAGAGAAACTTTGATGTTTGGTGACGGGCGGTTTGTCACCGACCGAAAGGAGACGTGCATTCTTCTTGGATAACGAGGTCTCGCTTGTACGACTTCGTACACTTAGTTGGTCGAGAGCGGACGGGGCTTCGTCTACGATCCCCTTAATTTCTTGCAAAAGAGAGATGTAAAGACCTCACCTACACTTAGGTGAACCGCGCTCAATACGGGACCGAGCGATCTCCGTATTCATTTTGACGAAAGAACAGATCCTTTCAAATGCTTTGCTAGAGATCTGAATGTTGCACAAATTCCTGTGATCTTTTTCGAACCCAATCGATTCCTCATCGATTGTGTTTGAGTGTACTGAGGTGATCCCCACGAGCTGTAGAAAATTGAACCATGTCAGCTAAAGATAGATGTATCACAAATATTGGCTGAGGCTTGAAACACTTGCGAAGGCCAGTAAGGAAATGTATATTGCAGTGAAAAGGCAACAGCAACTTTGGGCTGCAGCTGAGGATCAGTCGCGTCACAGAAAAGTGAACACCGAAAGAAAGCCAATAAGAATGGATCACAATAGCATCTTTAAAACAATGAGCGACTGACTACATGTATCTTCAGTATGAAAGAAGGAAAGCGAGGTTAGCTCAACAGAACTCACAATCAGTTTTTCAGTTGAGAAGAGGGTGTATCGAATCTTCGTTGGTTGAGTTTCGTATACTGCGAGTACTGGTACAGCACTCATAGATTGCTCAAATCGTAGTGACACATTGCCGAGCATTCGTGCATTACCTTGACCAATTTGACCCTTCTTTCTAACGGCCCTTGCTGGTCGTATGGCGTACATTGCATTCTGCCAGATATGCTCTTCTTCCGAGATTGAATGCGGCGTACCGAGAAAGATCAAGCCAGCCAAAGCACGGTTCAGCCTCTTGAACTGAGAACTTGTCTCGTTTGCTTTACACAAACCCTGGATAGTTTAGAGTGAAATGTCAAACTGGCTTAGTGCGCAGAGACGAACATGCTTGACAAGAATTCCTCCTAGGCTATGAGATATTATAATCAGAGGGCAAGGTGAAAGCTGAGCATAATATCAGATGCTTTCTGATCCCCAAGGGTTAATTCTCGACTACCTTCTCTGATGCTGACAGCTCGAGCAGGTCAACTGCAAACGTATTACCCTTGTCGACGAGACCTTGCCAAGAGAAATTATCCGAATAGATCTGGCCGTGGTCGTACGCATACACAACGAGATCTGAACCAACGTTGCCCTTTATCTTTTCGAGCCAAAGATGGCCATTGCTATCGGTCCATCTTTCTGGGATCGGAGTACCAATACCAGGCACTACAACAACCCTATAGCTTTGTCATTACGTACTACTCACGACTGCAACAACGTCTACTCCCTCACAAGCTCTGGTGATGAGCACGTACAGAATTCTGGGCTCGGGACCGCCAGCAATCTTCTTGAATGGTCCATCTTTGGGAGAGCCTCGTGAACCGCTTGCTAGAGCCATGACGATGGAATTATATGTGTGTTAATAGGTCATCAGGTGAGCTAGAGGTGTCAAGCGTGCAGCGCAAAGAACTTCCATTGTTTCACACGTTCTCATCTCCTGGTGCGTGCTATTATTGTGCCCAACACTGGCTGACCAGCTTGATCTCGATTAGTCAAGCTCTATTCACGAGTAGAGTCCATTTGTATCAGGGATTCGTAAAACTTTTGTAGCGACACGAAAAGAAAAGAAGAAAATCCTGGATCCACGTGATTCATTGCTTATGCTTGCGTATTGTAAAGAGGACGCCATATTTGGGTGGCCCTCGTAAGGTAGTAAGATATGTACAATAGTTTGTAACGTGCAAGTGAAAACATAGTACCTTAGGATACCGTGCGGGGTCAACCATTTTTCGTAGATAAGGTACTTTGGTCCTTTTGTTAAGGCTTGGTAACCTTGAAGGATGCTTCTGGCCATTCTCCAGGGGCCTTCGAGCCCTCTAACCGAACGGGCAGCCAAGCAGTAAAAGGACTCGGCTCGGGTTGCCCTGCAGCGCGCCATCATACCTGCTCTGCTTCAGGCGAGGATTTTCTTGAGCAGGGAGAACGTGAGATGACAGCCTTTAATCCTATATTAGGATTGAACGTTTCGATTCATGTAGTTGTCACAATTTGCGGCGTTACTGAGCGAGTAGTTCTATTCTACTTGGCCAACTGGATCTTCAATATGTGACATCACCAAATTTTTCGGTGACTGTTGTTACGGCCTCTACCTTCATTCTATGGGCAACATTGCTATTAGCCATGCCAAAACTTTTCAAACTTTTCTGGAGGGAAAAGATAGCAGTGAAAGTTCAGGGAGCAGTCTCGTCAACATGGCAGATGTTCAGTAGTAGTTCGACGACCACACTCAGAAGTTCGACGATCAGGGATTCGATGTCTATCCCAGGAATGAAAGAACGGCTGTGGCTACTGCGTCGACACCTATACGCAGTGTAGGCTGTATGACTGGCGCAAACTTAGGACTATGATTGTGAGGTATCAGTTCGGGCATCCCACGCGCCATTGCATCGTCCCATGTCGCGCGATCTGTGCCTCCAAGAAACCATACAGCATAAGGTATATTCTTAGATATGGCTAGATTGGGCAGGTCCTCACTTGCAATCTTCCTTTCCTGGTAGTGGACTTTGTCGCCAAAGGTGTTCTTCCAATTGGCAAGTATTTTGTCGACCACGCCAGAATCGTTGTCGGTTAATGGGAAGCTACCTGCTGCCGTTATCTCGGGCTCTTTCTCTACGCCTGACGCCTCGCATTCGGCTTTTATTATTTGCTTTACAGCAGAGATGACCTTATCTCGCACTTCAGTATCGTAGCTCCTGATATTTAACTTAAGGTCAGCATGGTCTGGAATAGTGTTTGCGCTCTCGCCGGCATGAATGCTGCCACATGTGACAACAGCAATGTCCGACGGTGAGATTACCCTGCTAACAATACTTTGCAAACGGACGATGATGTAACCAGCAATGATAATCGGATCAATACAGAATTCAGGCTGCGCTCCGTGTCCGCCCCGTCCATATATTCTGACGTCAAGTGAGTCAGCAGCTGCTTGAATTGGTCCAGAGCGAATAGAGAGAGTCCCGGTCCTTTGGTGGTCGACATGCTGGAAGAGTATGAAGTCTGGGACGGGAATCTTTTCATACAAGGCGTCATCAATCATTGCTTGCGCGCCAGCACCTGTTTCCTCGTCAGGTTGGAACAGACTGATAAGAGTGCCACTCCAGTTCTTGGTAGCAGATTTGAACAGTGTGGTGACAGCCAGTAGACACGCTATGTGCAAGTCATGCCCACATGCGTGCATCACTGGTACCTCCAGCCCTTCATCGTTTTTCTGACAGATATGGCTGGCGTAGGGTAATGATGTCTGCTCAAGTACCGGTAACGCATCCAGCTCACTTCGAACCAGCACAGTAGGTCCGGGACCATTTCTCAGAATGCCGACAACGCCGTGACCACCAATGCCGCTAGTGACGTCCAATTCGAGCGCTTTGAGCCGCTCCACCACAATTGATGCGGTTCGAGTCTCTTGGCGGCCGAGCTCAGGGTGCTGGTGTAAATCCTTGTAAAGTTCTTCGAATGGTCCCAAGTCGGGACGATGGCGGTCGACAATGTCCATGATCGATAATGCGTGAGGTGGCTTGGTCTGGTCAGGATATGTGAGGGTTATCAGCATCTTCCTGGCGCTCTTGGACTTTAGATACCGATTGCACCTCCGCCTGGATTCAGGGCTAGGTAGTTGTATGTACACCCGGGTGCAGAAAGCTGCGGAATGGTTAGCATCGAAAAAGGTACATGTACTTTAGCTTCCCGTTTGGTTGACATTGGTGTGACGTGGCAGCAGGACTGCACTAATCGCGGGGTAAGAAATCGCGGGGCACTTACCCCGCGATTAAGGCGGTCCAGCACGATTAGTACCCAGGTCTTGTCGAACAACCATAAGGACTGTAAACATTCAAGCGACGACAAGAGTTCAGACTAGGTTCCGCAGAGCCGTGCAGAGTATCTATAAGTCAGGTATCAGGGGCGTGAATACCGTGTATCCAGGTGGAAGACACAATACAGGTATACGGAACCAATTGAGACACCTGTTTTGAACCCCATGCTAACATCGTAAGAGACTCATCAACCTAAACCCCTTGACCCGACACGATGGTTGCTGTCACCGCCAGCAAACTCAACAGCAAGCCTCAAGCGCAGCCATGGAAGGCCAATTGGCCCCACCAAACAGAGCAACAGCCGCTACAGCAGATGTATGGATCATATAAGAAAGGGGAGAAGATGATGTTTGCTGGTAATGGAGGCGGAAGTGGTAAAACGGAGATCCAGTACGACTCGGGCGACAAAGCTACGGATGAGGGGCAGAAGGCTTGAATAATAGTATTACCTTCTACAACACATGAGCCGGCGAGGGAAGGTCTACTGGCATAAGCATTATTGGAAGGCACAGAGAATGTAAACTTTGATCTAGTCAGATGGCGCAGAACCATTCCGTTGTCTGAGCTGCTTTTAATTCTCATGAAACTGCAACAGTCGAGGACATTCTCTGAAGTAGAATAAAGTGCGATGAACCTGGTACGAGATGCAGTGGCAATGACTATTCACAAGAACTGCTCCTGGCTATGTACAGGCTAGACAACGAGGTAACTTTGGAGAGGGGTACCTGCTCTAGCAGTGTCGTTGGTGCTACAGGCCGCTCTCGGCACCACCTTGCTATGATAGCACCTACTGCGATCCGTCACATTATTGCACTACGCGATCCACTTCCGAGCTTCCTTCTATCATTGATTTCGTGTAGGCAACGACACTAGACTAAACGTTGGAAGGCTTTCAACACATTTCTGAGTATTCTCTCATTGTATGTCTTCTTCCAAGCTTCATCTACGCTCCACTGTCCTTCTCGCATATCCGTCTCCGTAAAGCTAATCAATATCAGGCCGCGACCCAGACATGCATGATCTTGTAACGACAACCATGAATTTCCTTGAAGAAAGCGACATATTCTGCACAGAGAAGCCTTATATCCTTGCTTTCGACCCTCCTGAGGGAACCCCGAAGTCGAACATGACGTTTCGTGAGCACGATGATGTCTTGGTTGAAAATATACGAGGCCGGGAGCGTGATATGATCTTCGAGGAGACTGGTAGTGCCATTCTGGACATGAAGACTGAGATGAAGCGTGAAGATTTTGATGACGAAAAAAAGGTCAAACAGATCTATTTGAGGGAAGTTGGGGAGAGGTTACAAGCATTCTTGGGAGCTACGAGGGTGCAGATCTACGAGCATCTGGTGCGGTCGCGAATCGTTAACAAATCGACTCTCCTTCCAAACGTACACTGATTGTGATAGCTACGCAAAACCGAAACATCGTTTCCTATCTCTACGGGCGGACCTTATAAATATGACCAACCAACCACGATTGCTCATATTGGTCCGATACCGATCATCCTCTATTCTATATCAATTGGCTGACGCCTTTAGATACTACTCCTGAATGGACGACAAGTTTGATCGAAGAGATTTGTGGAGCTAGCGCTAGTGAGCTCTTAAAGGGTCGAGTCCAGGCTATCAAGTAAGCGCGTCTGGAGCGACAAAGTAGTCGCTCTCTACTCACCACGCTGTCAGTGTTTGGAAACCGTTACGAGGTCCAGTCCGTGATTGGCCTCTTGCAGTCTGTGATCGTTCCACTGTCGACGCGGCAAAGGATGTCAAAGCGGCAGACCTTGTATTTGCAAGACACGCGGTAGAGAATTGCCAGATCCATTACTCAAGCTGCCATAAATGGTACTATCTCAGTGACCAACAGCCGGACGAGGCATGGGTATTTCTCCAGTCGGATTCTGCTGACACAGGGAGATCTGGTAAGCACAAGCAAGTCATCGGAGAGTTGAGTATTTAGCTGAGCCTGATTGAAGGTGTCCCTCACTCGTCATTTCGATTGCCTGAAAGAGGCGAAGTTGGAGAACCACGAGAGTCCATTGAAGTCCGAGCATTGGTTTACTATGAGAAAATACCGGAAAAGTAAATGTCGCGAGGTTCGCCTTGTGGTAGACTGAGCTCAGCCGCAGTTCTATCGTACTAAACTAGTAAGCCGCTGCAGAATGCTGATCTCCTACTATTTCACTGCCACCCTGTGGCGTTCCTCATTGCGGCACTGCTAGCACACTATTCGCAGCCTTCCTCTTTACTCGTACAGATGGGGTTTGACTAAGTTGAGATTAGTTTAGCGCGAGGTCGATTTTCAAGGCTGCCATCTCTACCATGGGCCTCGTGGGGGAGATGGAATTGGTCTGCGGACGCCATATGAAAGCCAACAATGTCCATTTCGGGTGAGCCGTGTAACGATGGCCGCCGGATGGTACTGGTACTTTGTCGATCAAAAGGTACTGTGAGAGCGGCATTGCGATGACATGAATGCCTCTTCACCACTACCAAGGCAACATATGTCGCGCTTACTGCCCGAGGTCTCTATCAGCAAACCGCAGGACGAAGTGCAAGTATCGCAGCAAAACGATAACCGAAAGCTGTGTAAGTTCCCCGGTTTCGAGAGGTTTTCGGTGCTCATGATAGTGAATGGTCATAGTGACCCCACAGGCTTATGCAGAAGCTGTCAGTGAACATGCCAAACAAGCGACAGAAGTTTCGCTTTATCCAGGCCAGAACTTTGAGAACCTTGCACGCTACCTGCTACGACCCTTCGAATCAACTGCCTCCAAAAATCCCTTTCAAGCACAAGCGCATCTAGCAGGTTTCCAACCAACACTGTATAGTTTTTATGCCTCGAAACCTAAGCGACGCATGGTACTTACCACATTAGAAGACCTTTCACGAGGAAGGGAAATTCAGTCGCAGGATAATGAAGCTAACTCGTCCTCGATTCTGTTTGTGCGCGGACAACCGTCTGCTTTATGGCTGGCTGCGCTTGGAGCTACCTATCACATCGACCCAGAATACTATCAGAGGCATCTAGACTTTCGTTCTACGTTAGGAAGGCTGAACCACTTCTCCCTTCCTTCTCTGCCTTCATCCACGACTTACATCACAAAGCTTCGCTACATTACTATCTGTCAAAGCAACAGAAGAGCAGTATCGGATCAAGGGTTCATTGATTCATTGAGGTCCGATGGAAAGAAGGCCTTCGAACGGTACATGCATTCCCTCAATCAAAGCATTGAAAAGGGTATAGGAATTGGAAACTCTATTGTACGGGCTTACAACATCCATGACGACATTCATTCCTCCATTGAGCAAGAAATTTCAATCTACATGAGTCGGACTACGAGTGGTCCGATCTGTAAGTAACAGCAGCTTCCAAGTTGTCCCACCATACCGGTCCTGACTCCTCTGATAGGTCTGGTGTGGCTTGATACTGGGGAAGACTTAATGCAAGGCCCAGAAGGACCCTGGTTTATTAAGCCTGGAGACCGGAACGTGGGCTGGCCATACACCATTGTCCATCCCACAATACAGCACCAGCAGCAGATTAGCCTCAAAGCCCACCGGACGGCCATCAAGCAAGACTTGCGACCAAAATCAAAGCTTGCTCAGAGTTCCTCACTTCTACATCTAGATTATGGAAAGCTGTACGACTCATCCGTAATGGCGTGTGACGCCTTCTATGCACTGGATGAGCTCTTCACATTCTGCGCAAATTCCGAGCTCCAATTCCTCAATCTAGTGGAGTCAAAGCTGTCTCAGGAGACTGGATATGCCCAGCTCTCGAACGACAACCCGCAGCTCTCAAACTTGCTTTACAGTCAAGACATACTCGAAGAGCACGCCAAGCGACTGCGCGAAAACATCGAGACCATCCGAATGCGGGGAGGTGCGAAATGGCCCCGAGCCTCGGAGCCCGCGATGAAGCATAAAGCAGAGTTTGCCGCAAGCTCCCTCTTGAAAGACTACGAGCATCTGCTCTATCGCACCGAAGCACTCTCGGAGCGGTGCCGACGCGGTGTCGGCGTGATCATGAGCAGTGCCAGTATCACCGAGTCGAAACGAGCCATCGCGCAGACCTACGAGGTGGCCAAATTGACCAAACTTGCGTTCTTCTACGTCCCGTTGACCTTCACCACTTCGATTTTTGGCATGAATCTAACGCCGATTGCGGCCGATCAGCGGAATAGTTTGTGGCTGTGGGTTGTCGTCTCGATTCCGGTCCTGATGATTTCACTTTTCGCACTTGTATATGACGTTTCTTCTCTGTTCAAGCGTGGCAGGCTGTTTTTGTCTAAATTCTTTAGTCGTTGAAAATGAGGATTGTCTATAGTAGGAGTCGGGAGATGATGTATGAAATTTGGGTGTTGATATGGATAGGATGGGGTACATGACCTTGCTGAGCGTTTTGGACATAGTTATCTCTAGATTTTGTATAGCATATAGCATAGCGCGCCAATCTTCGTTTTCTCGGTTTCTGTTTATAGGTCCCGTCGAGACTCGCTCCTGTTTTTATTTTGGATCTTGGAGTAGCGCTGCTTCGCCGGTACGAGGATCGGGTGGAAGTGTTATCTAGTTGTGATTCTGCGTGAGCTGTTTCCACTTGGTTGGCAAGGCGTGCGCGAACTTGGACCCGCGACGTATACACCTTGGACTGCCAATATTCGGCAACTCGAAGCATTCACTCGCTCCTCTTCTGAATTGAGTATATGCAGTGCATCAAGTAAAGGTCAATTGGGGGATGAAGGCCAGTAATGCCGTTTGTTTGGATATCTTCACGCATTGAGATCCTACCGTAATCCAATCCCCAAGTCTCGGCAGCTACGATCAAGAGTTTCTCCACATCGCCAGGATCATGCCATGTCTTAGGTCTTGCAATCAACCACTTCCTGTAGCCAGATGGGCTCTGTTCGGACTTACACCTTTGTCGTGAACAAAATCCCATTTTGTCGAAAGCTTCTTTCTTTGAGTGCTTCGCCGGTCTCGCTCTAATTTCGATATGTTGCCGCGGCATCGAGATGGCGACAGCCTTTTCGTAGAGCTGCTGCGACGGTTTGCTTGACCTGTCTGTTACCAAGATCACCCTGGAAGGTTCCGAGACCGACTGCGGGGGAAAGCAGTGGTGCACTTTGGATTATGTAGGCACACTAACAGGGCCTGGCACGCGTGGTCGAGGTTATCGGGCGCTAATCTAGAAGTCTATTCGGCTGCGCCTTCAGGATTTTGGTAAAAGAAGATACTTGTTTCTTACACAGAATCCATCGCACTACATGGCTGAGCAGGTGGTGCAACCACCCGCAGCCGACGGCGGCGAGATATGCTCATAGTTTCGCACTATCATCTAGATACACTTATCAGATGTGATCGAACTTTGAAAGTCAGGTGTTTTGGCAAATACTTACCTCGAATGGATCCAACTCTTCAAGCACCCACATCTACATAATCTTCGAATCCACCTGGGTACTTAGCTACTAACCTCTTCATTTCATCAACAACCCTGAAGGTGGTCAGCCGCCTTCAATTCCGAAGGCATGAAGAGGCGGGACGGAAGAGAACAGAAGGAAAGGGGATCACACAGAGCAGAGGATTGGTGAACCTACATCTCTCTGAATGTTATCATTTCCGGGAACAATGCCGCAGCATGGAGGTTGAACCGCCTGTTCTCATTAGCGTAGGGAAACTTTAGTCGTCGAGCTATCTAACATTGAATAGAGTGCATTTCGATCATCGTAATCCTCCACAGGCTTTGCTTTCGGGATGTGTGAGTGGTAAGCGTCAAAATAGCTTTGAGTAAACTTATTCCGCTCCGGACGCCAATTTCCGAGTTCATCTTGAAAAAATCAGCATCGGTGACTGGATCTGTAAAGGATACTATTACACTCGTTGTGTGCGTAAAAGCTCGATGGATCGTAGATCAGAGGGAGATTCGTTGCCGCATCGACGGCGGTGTTCCCACACCAAAGGTCTCCATGCACAAGCGACGGCTTGACCGAACGTCCGTTAATCTCTAGGGGTCGAAGCAGTCGTGGAATGACCTTGGATACCATATCGAGTCGTAGCCCTTCAATCTCTTGCCAAGGACCGCCTCGTTCGAGATTTAACTTAATCATGTGATGGAAGCCGTTGGTAAAGCAACTCTCCCAAGTATCTGTGTATTCGTTGTCCTGCGGCAAATCCCCGTTGTATGTCACGACGTGGAAGCCGAACTTGCCATTTGGAGAGCTGCTTGTAGTGTGCAACGCGGCAACTCTTTTACAGAATTCTGATGGCTCGGGCAGCTTTTGTACGAGCTCGTAGAATTTGCAAACGTAGTAGTGCGCGTTTGGGATTTGCTTGAAGGAGCCGTGAGCTATCGGCTTGGGAACGAATTCGCCCTGAGCGTTGTGAATGGCAAGTGTTGATTCGTACTCGCCTTTCAAGGCTTCCCGGCCGTGATGGCCGAGAGAGACCTGACAGCGTGATTTCAGTCAGCTACCTAAATAGTACGAACATACTAGCTCTGGGTACCAGATTTGCCGGAATATGTCCATGGTCTGGTTGTAAGTGCTGTTATTTTTTGGATACACCAACAGAACTATGATTACCCGACTTAGGGCGTAAGCAGAAGATGATGCCTTCCTCGTGTCGTTTTCATGCCGTCTTTATGCGATCTTCATATGCTTTGTAGCAAACACGGGTATACGTCTTGTCGTATTGGATGTATTGGATGGATTGGCGGCGATGCATGGGAGGATCGCACCATACCAAAGGATGGGATACTCACCTTCATAAAATATGTATCATTATTGTCTCCGTTGCTGCTCTGGACGCTTATCTTATAGCTCTTTGCCCAGGCGGAAGAGCCATGTGCCTCTACCTCAACAGGCCCCTTGAAAAGTGCAATCTCTGCCGTCATAAAGCCTTAGTTAGTACCTACTTCATTGAATACGTAGGAAGATATGCCTACCTGAGAGGACTTCAGAATTGATCGTAGCTTCAGGTTCCATTTCTCAAAGAGGGTAGATTTGCGAAAAAACGACTGTCTATCCACAGCGACTTGTAGACTGGTGTAACCTATAAAGCCTAAGTGTTCTGTACAACGAGGCAGCAAGCTCGGTCACCTCGTAAGAAGAGTTTGTTCTCGTTTGAAAGTCAACTGTTCTCTTAATGCCAGTAGTGGAGTACTTCTCAATAATGTACCGCCACTCCCTCCGGACAAGGTGAGTATCAATGAAAGATATAAATCACTCGCCAAATCAACGTTACCCTTTTTTGGAATTCAGACCACAAAGTGATATGATCACGTGGGATAAGGTCCGCACTCAATTTTGCCAGGGGCGGATTGAAGTACTCGGCACACGTTGTCGTGTCACTCTCTACTCTGTCATCTACCCAACTTTGCGCTGATCAAAAGCAGAATTCGTTTGTGATCTTGAAATAGGAAAACTTGCTTCGATCAGATGAAAATACAGCAAATCGGAAAGCAAGTCTTTCATGGAAGCTCACGCCCAGGAAACTGCACAAGAGGCACACACCAAGACAATATTCCCCACCCTCGCGGGCGGATGGGGTGCTCAGCAATGATCTTTGGAGGGTTACCAGAAGGTTTCCACCGCTTCTGATTTGTCGACTAAAGGTTTCTGCACAATTATCACGGTTCCAAGTTCCAGATCCCGCCGCGTGGACAGCATGCTCAACTCACACTTGGCGCATCTTACGGTAAGTGATTCGAGTGCTTTTCCCACTGTTGCCGCGTCGTTGAGCTTTGAACCAACCGACTGTTGTACGATGTGATCAATCCTGGCAGGTTCTATGCCGCCGCTGTCATGAGGACCATCCTTGGTCTATTTATCATGAAATTGAACATGCAGCTCTCGCATGGCGAGGAGACTCGCTGAACCATCTTGCGCTCTTTCGCCTATGCTAGGCCAGGGACGACCGTGACTCTCCGTACATGCTCAAGTGTCCTGAAGGTCTGTATTTGTATGTAAGGCAGGCGAGGTGCAGGGCAAGGAAGATGGTGGCTGTATTATTTGTAATTTACAATTAGCGTGCTTTCCCCCATCATCTTCTGCATCCACTTGGTCCACGCCTGCATTACCGCGCGATTGCCGGACCCATATAATCATAGTCACTTCTCTCCTATCTATACGGACTTTCCCAAGACATCGTAATGCATGTCAACTTTGCCCTATATCACATTCCTCCTTTACTCGTCGCTACAGCCTTGACCTTTGGTGGATTGATACCATTCTTCAATGCTGAATATGCCATTTCTGAGTTCGGCCTGCCGTCACGTATTGCAAAGTCCAAACCAGCTCAATCGGTCATGATAGTCAGTTCCGCTCGTATCACAGCCATCGGGCTGGCACTATTCACCTTTTACTACCGTGGACAGCTTGAGGCTGTTGATACTATCCTGACCATCCTTGGGTACGTGGGTCTAGTCGATGGATACGTATGTTGGCAAGAGGATGTGCCTCGAAGGGCCGTATTCCGTGTCTTATCTGGAATATTGATTGCTACGTGGGGCTGGTTCGGCCTGACCGCAGCAAACTGAGTGGACGAGTTGCAATGAAGGATCGCGAGGGTGATGCCTAACGACAAGAAATGATTTCCAGCTCCGATCAAACTCGGCTAGTAGTCCAATTCCGAATGTGACCTACCCGTGTACACAGCGTTGGTCACACTGTTTGTGGGGCAACAAATAGCGTCTTTATCTTTGGTCTATTTGCACATACGACAGCAGTAACACTAAGGTGACTGTCTCAATTTGCTGGCCAGGCCTAGACACTTTGAATAGACCGGAGGTGAACAGCACGGGGTTCTTCTACAGCTAGCGGCTTTCGACAGCGATAGAAGTGCGTTCGTCTCGGTCCAATATCCAGATTAACACCTGAAACTATGGGCGAGGTGATTACGCTGTACGTTCAGGCGCTGCGGACCGTCTGGCTTCTGTTCGTTGCGATACTCTGCATGGGGTTCTGTTGAAATTCATGTGGTATTGTGTGATGACCATGAGACGGAATTTGGGCTTAGCGAAGGTGGGAGAACGACTCTGGGCGCAGAAGAGGTGAAGGTGTCTCTGTGAGTCACATAAGAACAGTATTGATAGGAGCCAAGGAGGTGAGAAGAGTTCTATCGAATTTCGATCAGAAGCAATAGCTCCACGAGAATGGGCGGTGATTGCTAATCTATCAAGCGATGTCGATTGATACAATAATCAAGTCGAGTTTCACGACTGAATGACCAAACGGCTAATGAGAGAGGCATCTGCTTGATGCCTGCAATATTAATGTGCAATAAAGAGCTTGATGAAGTCCTAGACTGGAATCGTACAAAGACAAAAACAGAAACAAAAATCGAAAATCTTATGTTTTATCGCTGATCCGGCATCTGCACTTGCAGTAATTCGTGCAAACTTATTCCCTAACGATTCGGCGCAAAATCAAAAGGTGGAAAGTCACTCGTACATGTGGCATTCTTATGCCCTCCAAATAACGTTCCTCAACCCCAAAGACTGACGAACGTCATTTCTCTAATTCATTGACGCATCTTATCTCAGTATCAGGGGGGCACCACTCAACCTCAAGCATACCATTTAACAGACGCCAGCGCTCTAACCTCCCCCGTTCCCCGGTCCAGCACCTCAGCAAACCGCTCCCTCCACCCCTCAGCCCGGTTTTTAGCTACAAAAGCCTCGAAAATCGTCACCTGACACCCCCAAAGCATTAGCATACACAACCTTCGCGGGATCTAGCATTTGGGTACAACTAACACTGTCATTCCATCCCACCCAGTCGTTGTTATTGGTCACTATATGGCACATACTCCGTTCTCCTTTTGAATCTGCGACAATCCTAAAATAGTTCCTGTCGTGGATGGGAAGGTTGCCTTCGCGTTCGACGTGCTCGATGAGGTTGTTGATTGCAATTGGGATGCAGGCGAAAGGGTATGGTTTGCGCTGTTCTTTATGGGGTAGGAGAGGTCCTGCGCGTTCAAAGGAGAGGAGAAATTCGGTAAATGGCAGGGGGTAGGGGTTTGGAAGGTAGCTAAGGGAGAGAGATGGAGGAAGGTGAATTACTGCTGAAGCGGCGAAAGGTATGAGAAAAAGCACGAGGGAAGCAGAAAGAATCATGTCTAACGTCTATGAAATAATTGTGTGAGAACTATGGTGGATAATTGCAATGAGAATATTGCAATATATCGCTACGAAGGATTAATGGCGAACAACCTCTCGCCCTACGGTAAGAGAAGAGAGTGAAGAAAGTATCTACAAGATCGAGCCATGCCCAGGCCGTCGAGGGAGATCTTGTAGTAGCTAATAGGTTATAGTTTTCCGGACGCCGTACACTCAGCCAGCATCGCTTGTCGCTTAACCGAACGAAGAGGAGCGTCACAAAGCTTCTGAGGAGCCTATCATTATTGCAGGATCCTGAAGCATACCTATATTGCACACTTGCATGAAGGAGTTCTACTATACTTGCACAGTGCGCATATCGCATATGACCCTAGGTCCCTAGAGGTCACCATGGGCACGTTAGATCTAGCCGCTAACACTCATTGGACATCAAGTATTGATCACAGAATCTCAGGTGGCTATCGTATTTAGAGCAGCGTATCTCAAGTCTCCTCGGCCACGAGAGCACCGATGGAGCTATCAAGTATAAGCTAAAGTGGGTGTTCTTGCAATGCTAAGACAATGGGATAGTACTAAGATAAACTTGGTGCATTCTAGTCAGGCTTGACACCTAAGTATCCTACTATAAGATAAGTAGAATGATTGCGTCGTTTCGAATAATAAATAACAAAGGATCATGGCTGAACAAAAGTTTTCCCATGGCCTGGTACTAAGTGATGCGATGTTTCAACACACTCGCCCTGGACAGAACTGAGTGCGCATAGAAAATAGGAATCACTTATCAAATCACGCTTACCCGTCTTTGGAATTCAGAAAGTATTCTGATATGAATGGAGTTCTAGATTGGCCGTATTTCCGAATTCGGGCTATCGTTGGTTCATTCGGTTTGGATGGATGATTGTGATCATCTGAGATGAGACCCGCACTCAATTTTTCCAGGGCCGAGTGACATACTCTGATAGACCTGTGACTACCCGACTTGAAAACGGCATCAGAAGATGATGTTTCACCCATATCACATTCATATGCTTTGTGCCAGGGGATGGGTCCACGTCCTGACAGACTGAGCACATGGGATAGGAGGACGGGTTTTATACCTTTCAAGAAAACACCTTAATTGACCAGTCCAATCTGTATTTACCGGTATTTACCGGCCCGTTCGTAAGGGGGAAGGGTGGTTGACTGCTTCGTACCAACAGAAAGAGTCCTCCATGATCCCCCCTCCACTAAGGTATTCTCAATCACCACTTTTCGTGCTTTCTGAGATCTGGTCGCATGGCCTCCACTCCAGCATCTCGTCTCCTCTCAAAAGAGAGATTGACCGGATGGGTCCCACATTTTCCCGATCTTTTCGAACACTCGCCAAGCTTCAACACCTTGACAGCTACAGTGCAATCTCTGCAGGATGAACTTACCGCAGGCCGTCTTCAGAGCATCCAGCTCGTTGAAGAATATCAACGTTCAATCTGTTTGTACAATGGATGGCTCGGAGCTGTCTACCAATTGGCTCCTGGCGCGATGGAAAGGGCACAAGAACTGGACTCGCTGAGGCAAAGTGGCAAAACTTTAGGACCTTTTCATGGCATACCTGTTCTCATTAAGGTAGGTGACACTAAAGGCTATCAATGGAGGTGTTGAGATGGCTAGGATAACATCGCAACGCCTGAGGCTCTGGGCCTGGGCACGACTGGCGGTGCGATTGCTCTGATCGGCTCAAAGCCACCTGCTGGAGCTCCGATCGTGGATAAGGTAGAGCTTCCTCGACTCTTGTAAGGACAATTTGTTTACGAATGGTATTTCCAGCTTTTGGAAGCAGGAGCCATCGTGTTAGGCAAAACAACTCTGTCGGTTAGTTCATTGCAATGACCTACTTTGATACACATACTGAAATACTTTCAAGGAACTAGCCTACTATAAGTAGGTTTACAAGCACTCAAATCAACTGCTAAGTGATAGGCGAGTCGTGGCAACTGACCGGTCCAGGGATAAACGGATTCGCTGTGCATGGTCCGCAGCAGCAGGCCAAGCGCAATCGGCATATGTGCGTGGAGGCCAGGACTGGAACGATGGGCCCGGAGGCCATAGCGTAGGTAAGCTTTCTGATGGAGAAGACACACTCTGACATGTGCCTAGAGCCCACTTGGCTCTTCTTCAGGATCTGCCATTGCCGTCAGCGCAGGGTTTGCCCCAATAGCTCTAGGTACCGAGACTGATGGATCTCTTGTCACTCCTTCCATAAGAGCCTCCCTGTACACCGTGAAACCATCAATAGGTATCATCGATGGAGCCAACATCATTCCCACCAGTCTGAGATACGACACCCCAGGCCCAATGGGGAAGACCCCGACAGATGTCGCAATCTTCTTGAACATCCTTGTGGATCATTCGAAGGCGAAAACACCTAAGGGTGATTACATGTCATCGATGATTGGAGAGTGGGCCGACATCAGTGTTGGTACTCTGGACCCGGTGAAATGGAAGTTCCCCGATGCGTTCTGTAAAGCAATTCCGGAGGCAGATAAGCAAATGGTATTTTTGAAAACTTTCTAAGTTTCATTGGTTTGGCTTTTGACGGGTAACAGCTAGAACATACGACGGGTGCATACGCTAGGATTAAGAAGCTCGTGAAGAAATTTCAGGAGAATGTTCCCTTGCGTCCTTTGACAGACTTCGACTACGAAGGAAGGAACGCGACCGAGACACTTATGGGTAAGTGATAAGAAATCTTCGAGCGGATCATTCTAAGAACGTACAGTTGCCGACCTGAAAGATGACCTGGACAATTATCTCGCTAGTTTAAAGGAGAGCAAGGTTAAAAGTCTACAGGAACTTGTTGACTGGAATCGTGCACATCATCAAGAGGCACTCACGGAAGGCATGCTCTTCTCGAAGACCCTTACTAGTATCCTGCTAACCAAAGTAGAGTATCCCTTTCAGAAGTTTTTAGAGGAAGGCCTCGCCTTTCCTAAATCGGAGGAAGCTCGTGAGAAGCCACTTGCTCACGCCAAAGCTGTTGCAGCAAATTTCGACGATATGATCGAAAAGCACCAACTTGATGTCATCATAGCTCCCGGTGACTGCATGCTGAGTACGTACGCAGCTGCTGGTGGTAAGTTGATATTCCAGAGTGTTCAAAATCACATATCCAACAAAGGATTGAGCATTGAGAGCTTTGACTGACTTCTGGGCTCAAGGATATCCTATTGGAACGTTGCCTCTGGACTATCTCGACTACAACGGCAGACCCGTGGGTCTGTTGGTTGCAGCACCTCGTCACAAGGAATCTACCATCCTCAAAGTGATGAACTTGTGGGAAACCACGTTCTCGCCTAGGAGGGAGCCCACGGAGTTTCTAAATCATCCCGTAAATGCGTGATGTGGATACTGTGAGTTTCACGGGACATGGCTGGATAAGGATGGAGGCCGACTTCGGGATAGTCCCATGTCTTGATAAGACCATCCATACTGACGTCCAAAATAGTGGATCAGTATGAGAATTGATAGACCAAATTTGCCTTCAACTAGTTCTGCAGTCCGTTGAATGCCCGCTTGAACCAACGCAACGATGAGAAGGGAATCAAGAGCTGCTTTCGCTGGATGTAATCTCTTGTTCTAGCTTCCATTAGACAGGTATTGCATGGAACCTGACACAAAGGACACGGCAAGCCCAAAGGCGTGCGTGATGGTCTTGGTATCCAAGTTACGCAATTTTGATATGACGGCTACAGCACCAAAGCCCCCAGCTATGTTGATGTTGTGAATTACCTGATGCCAGCTGCTCATCCGGAACGCAACGGCAATCCGAATATAGCCGACGGCCATTGCGAACGGTCAGTCTTAACTATAGTGTATGGCATCAATATCCAATAGGTAGGTGAATCTATGTGTGGAAGTAATCGAGCTTGTAGGACTTTAAGCTCGGCGAGGACTTCGGAAATTTGCCAGAGATATGAACAGAGATTTCGAGTGCTTGCAATACTTGACTTGCGATCATACATCAAACGCAGAGTAACGACCAGACCCCAGAGTTTGATTGACCATGCGGGATAGACATTTTTGACAGCTTACAATTATATAAGGAAGAAGTTTAGAAAGGAATCCTCCGAAGCAGGTGGTCACTCCAGGCTCACTTTGACCCTCAAGCACCACATTTATACGTAAGAAGGAATGGGAAATGAGTAGATCAGATGAAGAGGTGAGGTGTTGTCACTCGCCGCTGATTAGGCCAAGAGGAGAACGAGGCGGAATGTTAGGGGGAAGGAACGAGGAAACTGGTAATTGGTCAATAAGCGAGACGTCACGTGACGCACCTTAATTGCTTGGCAATAGGTTTACTAGAAAACCGCCCGTAACACATCTGCAAATAAAGCATAACAAGCATTCTCAAAATCATTCGATCAGATTCACGTTACATTTTTTATTAATGATTTATTTTGCAATTTTTACGTATTGTTAAAAATCTCATTTTTTGATGATCATTCTGAGAAAGAAAATTGCTAAAAGAGATTTTCGTTGAACGTTTTTTTAACTTTTCGATCGAAATAACAAAATCGATTTCATTACAACACAACAATCACGTTTTATTGAGTATCAAGAATCAATATCAAACATTCAAAACACATAACGAATAAAAATATCAAATTACAACATTATACAAAATCATAAAAATGCGTTGTTTTAAACAACGTATTAAAATTTTCAAAATGTTATTCGAAAAAAATATCGAAACGAACATAACGAATTTTAAATTCAATATTCAATTCAAATCAAAAATATCGAAAAATTCAATATTACATTATCAAATGATGTAAATCAATTATTATAAAATTCAGAAATCAAATTTATACTAAACATCAAATAAAATTAAAATTATAAAACAACAAAGACGCAAAATTATTCAATTGAGACGTTAAACATTATCAAACATTCGAAATCAAAATTTCAACATTTCATATTTTTCAAATTATTTATCATTTCGATATTTGCATAAAATATTATTTGATTTTCAATCAATTTGTTTTTGTATTTACAAATTCATTGTTCGAATTGCGATCATCGAAAATCGTACGAAATCGATATCAGTCAACGATTTCATTGTATCAAGTGTGATTTGTGATCGGAAACATACGATATATTTTATCATTCAAACGAAAACGAGAAACAAGATTCAAATCAATTCACAATCAAATTCAACGATTTTCATATCACATTTATCAATAATTCAAATTTTATTTTTATTTTTTCGCAATTTACGTTTTCAGAATTCGTCAAAAACAATACAGCAATCATGTCGATCAAATTCAAATATATCATCTTTGACGAAAAAGAAAACGAAAAACGTTGAATTGCGAAACTCAAAAACGAATTTTTGAAAATTTCTCGAACAAAAAATGAATCGAAACAATCTGAACATTGTTCGAAAACAATGCAAAAAAATGAACAAATACGAATGACGATGTTAAAAACATCGTCGTCAAAAAAATTTCATCGAAATCGATAAAATCGAATTCATTCGTTTTATTGATTACGAATATTTCGACAAAAATAAAAAACACAACGAAAACAAAACGCGAACACGATTATAATTTGAAATTTCAATCGTTTCAAAAAAAAAACGAAACGTTGAAAAATTATTATAAACGCACGATCGAATTGTTCAAAAATTCGACGACAAAAACGTTTCGATCGTCGAATCATTGAATATTTTGAAATTTTTTTCAAAAATATTATCGCGTATTACATCAAAAACATACGTGACGAAAAATTGCAAACAAAAATTTACGTCAAACATGACGAAAACATTGAAATTCGTAATTTTTATGAAATTTGCACGTCGACAAAAGAAATTTTTCGAATTCAAAAACGTCAAAAAAATATCAAATCAAAAAAATTGAAAAAAAAAAACGCAACGAAAAATTAACATTTTTCGATAAAAATTCATGATTATCAAAATCGAAAATTACAATTCGAATACATCAATTCAGATTTTACAATCGCAAATAATCACATTGAAATATATTATCGAGTTTATTTTTCGAATAATCGTTTTACGAATTTCAAACGTATTCGAAATAATGATCGCATTCAAAATGTAATCAATGATTTTATAACAAATTCGTTGATTCGACATTAACAAAAAAATTTTTTACAAAATTTTCGATTCGAACAAAAACATAATCAATCGTCATTTTCGTTTCAATTTTGAATACGTATCAATCGAAAAAATGAATCGACGAACAACGTGCGCAAAAAAATCGAAATTTCGAAACACGTAAATATCAACATTCGAATTCACTGTTCAATGAAATTTAAATATACAATTATTCGAAACACGATCATTAATGTTTCAAATGCGATTTATTTGATTATCATGAAAATCAATACGATTATTCGATTTATCAACAAATAATTCATGCAAAACGACGCTTTATTTGAAAAACAACGAGTTATAATTTTTCAACATTTCGTAACTCGTCATATTCGCAATTTAGAAAAATTTATATTTTTCAACAACAATTTCAAACATCGTACAATTCGATTGTTTCAAAAACAACAAAACATCAAACATGATTATCAATCAACAACGAAAACGTGATTCAACAATCTTCGAAATTTACAATGAATCAAATCATATATTACAACGAAATTCATGATCGTGATTTTTGACATTGCAACATTTGCATCAGCATTTATTGTTTCATTAAAACATATTGATCGTATGTTTCAATTCAAACAATGTAAAATTGAACATGATTTTAATTGCAATTCACTGAAATATGTTTTTGAAATGTTTGATTCAGAATATTTATCTGAAATATTCGATTACAACGATTTTGAAATAAAAGTTTTTACATTTCGCGAAATTAACAAAATTAATTTCGTGATTTTATTTCACGAAAATTTCGATAACTCGATCGTGTTATTCAACGTTATGAAAATACGCAAACGTCAAAAAAAATAACAACAATTCAAATACTGAAAAGAACATTCAACAGAAACGTATTGTTGATTTTTCAATCGATCGACTCAAAAAAAAAAATAAACAGAAAAAGTCAAAAAAATAATAAAATCGATTTCGAAAATGAGAAAAAAATTTGAAATTAACGTAAAAAATATTTTCATAAACAACATGATTATTTTATTTGTTATGTATTTGTATCAATTTTCATTTTATTTTCGCAACGAATCAAAACGTTTTATTATTGTTTTTCGAAAATCACGTACAAAAAAAACAAAAATTATTTAAATCGTAAATGTTCAAATCGTCAACACGAATTTCGTCGAAATCGATAAAAACAAAAACAACAAATGAATTATTAAAAAGTATTTACGAACAATCAAATGAATTATTCAACGTTTTTTATGTGTTCATCAATTGCAATAAATTTGACAAGAAAAATTTTTTAATCATTGAAATATCGTTCGATATAATCAAAATTGATCAAAAATCGAATTTGATCATAATCAATCAAAAATTGATAAATGATTTAAATTTAAAAATGTATTTTGTTATCAAAATCGATTTTCGAAATATTCAAATGATCGTGATCAATGATAATTATTACAAATTTCATTATTTCGTCATTTTTCACGTTCATGTCGAAAAAATCATTCGAAAGATTTGAGTTTTCGTCAATTCGAATCATAATAAAATTCAATTGTTATTCGAATTTTCATGAAAATTCGATTTCAACAATGATAAATATACAAAAAAGAAAATTATCATTGATGACAAAATTACGAATAAAACAACAAAACTTATCAATGTTTCGAAATTAATTGAACAACACATGAAAAATTTTTCGAATCATGCAAAAAAACAACATTACAAAACAATCAAAAAGAAAATTTTCAAAAACACAATCAAGAAATTTAAATCAACGATGCAACGAATTATGAATATAAATATCGATGAAAAATTAAATTCGAACGAATACGACGCATCGAAATCAAATACGAAAAATGAAATCATCAAATCAAATGATTATAAGAATTTTCAATAAATTCTGTTGACGATTTTAAAAAAATTCACATGTAAAATTCAAAAAAAAACATTACAACACTTTCAAGAAAACGTTATATCAATTCGTTGATTCATGCATCGATTACATCAATGCAAATATCAAATCATGTGATTTTTCATTTCGATGAAATGATCAATCAAAAAACAGCATTCGAATATTTAATGTCGTTTTCAACATTGTTCAAAATTTCGAAAATAATTCGCAATGTCGTTGTGATATTGAATACGTTTGTTTATTACATTGAAACGATCAAAAAAATTCATTTTTTATCGTTTTGTTTTTAAACAAATTGAAAATACAAAAATCGAATATGATTGCAAATGTTCAAACGATAAAACATGTATTTTTCATTGAAACGAAAAAAAAATAAAATCGAAAAAATTTTCTTATCACGAATCAATAACGTTACTTTTATTTTTATGAAATTTGCAAATTTCAAGATTTTTTTACAATTCGACGAATAATTCGACGAAAATTGAATATCAATCAATTCAACGAATTGTTGAAAAATGAATCAAAAACGAAAAAATCATCTTGAAATTTGCAATTTCAGATTTTGCATTTCGTTTTAAAATTTTACAATTTATATGAACGTATCGTGATATCGAAACGAAAAAATTGAAAAAATATCGATCATTGATTTCATCGTACATCGAGTCATTTTTCGTTTTGATTTGAAATTTTACAATGCGAAACAACATCGATTTATTTCAGATAAAAATGATTTGATATCAGATTATCATTCAAAAAA
Organism: Physcia stellaris; assembly: GCA_018902385.1. NCBI lineage: Eukaryota > Fungi > Ascomycota > Lecanoromycetes > Caliciales > Physciaceae > Physcia > Physcia stellaris. Next base: position 163,954 of record JABSSW010000065.1, read on the forward strand.
TATCGAAATCGATATGTACGAACGTACAGTCATCGCAAATGATCGTATTTTTCAATAAATTGTTGCATTTATATTAATATCAAAAGCGAATCAAACAAAATCGAAATTCACGTTTAATTATCATTTCGTGTATGAGAAGTTCGTCGAAAACTTGATGAAATTCGCACAACGTACACACGATTTGTTAAAACGATCAAATTATCGAACGTATTTTTCGACGAACATGAAACACGATTATTGAAATGTATTAATTCATTTCGAAAATCGTCATTATTTGACATTTCATGTTTCGAATATAAATCAATTGCAATCAATTCGCATGTCACAAAACATTAAAATTTCATCGTTTATTTTTATCGAATTAATGAACATCGTATTCGAATTCATATCAAAATCGTTTTCAAAGTCGTCATTGTTGCATGCAATAATACATACGACGTCATCGAATATATTTTTTTACATTGACGATATTTTCGACGATCATAAAATTTTCGAAAAACAATATTATTTTTTAAAATATCATTTTTTTTTTAAATTATTGTGATCACAAATGAGAATTTTATTTTTTAAATTGAATGTTACGAGCATGTTTGACAAATAGATTTGACAAATAGATTTAATAAATAAATAATTGATATAATATGATCGAACAACGAATTATGTTTTAATTTTACGTCGAAATTAACGTGATTTGAAATTTGACGTCGCATATTGTTTGCAATTTCAACATTTTGTATTTATTTATTTTTGCAAACTTATTGTTTTCGTTTAATTAATCAATAATACGTTTATTCAAACACGATTCATGATATTACAATAAATTTTCAATTTTTATCGCTCGTCGTGATACGCGAACGTTCAAAAATAAAATTTCAAATCGATCAAATTTTTCGTGAAAAACAAACGACGAAAAGTTTTTTTGACGAAATAAACGACGAAAATCGTGTAATTACAAATCGAATTTACACGCAAACGACGAAATTTTCGACGATAAAAAACGACAAAACGACGACGATTTTTTTTTTTTTTCGAAATGATTCGCAATTATCATGAAACAATTTCATTCAATTTATTTCGTCAAAATTTGAATATCGACGAAATACAAAAAAACGTTGAACAAATGTTGAAAAAAATTCACGAAATCGATGAAAAATTCACGATTCGTTACAAATTTCGTCAATTTTTTTTATTTCAAACGTTGTGTCGAATCAAAACGACGATGTCACGCATTTTTTGAACATAAAAATCGTTCGTTAATTGAAATATTGAATTCAACATCATTTCGACGATTTTTTGAACGTGTTCAATGATTTACGCATCGATCGAAACAAATATTTGATCGTTTTAAAAAAAAATTTCACGAATTCGTCAAATTGTTCAAAATTCAAAAAAAAAATCTGTTCGATATCGATAATATTCTCGAACAAATACGCGATAAATTTAAAACGTTCGAAAAAAAAAAAACGAATGATAAATCAATTTATTAACAAACGTATTGAATATAACGATTTGATTAAATTGAATGAAATTCGTCGTTTCGAACGTGTTTTCAATTTCGATTCAAATGAAAATTCAAACAATATCGATGATAACGAAAAAAAATTTGTTGTTAACGATTCGATTGTTACAAATTTTGTCAAATTTTCGAAAAAAAAACGCACGAACAAACATTCGAATTTCGATAAATTCACGAACGATGTGAATTTTGATTGATTCACGTGAAAAATCAACGTTCACGATAAATTCACGATCAACAACGATTGATACGAAATTGTTCGATTCATGATCACGACAATAATTGATTGAATTGAAAAAAAAACAATCAAACATATTCAATCTCGTCGATATAACAATTTGAATTATTTCGAAAATGAAATAATGATAATCAATTTTTTCGAAAACATTTATGAAAATTCAAATCATCAACGCAACGTACGTCGAAAATATCGAGATTTGATCATGTTCGATATTCAAAATTTTCAATTTTTTTATTCGAATTTTCATCGTTTGAATATTCAAATCAATTTCGATCAATTCACATTGATGAAAAATTTGATTGACAAATTTATCATGTCGTTAAAACAAACATTCAACAATTCGTTTCGTTATCACATCATTTTGTTCGCGTGAAAAAATGATATTCAACAAATGTATAACGATTTGATCAACATTCGAAAAAAATTCGAATTCGAATTCAAAATCAATTTTCGTGATTTTCAAATCGACGTTTGTTGTTTCGATTGCAATATCGTTCGTCAAATCAATCACATCGACGTTTTTGTCAAATTCAAAACGATCATAAACATGATTCGATCATCGATCAATTGATTATCACGAACAAATATTTCACGTGTGAAAAATTCGATCACATTTGAAAATTTTGTTTCAACGTCAATAAATTTCAAAAACGTCAATGACATAAATTACAAATGTATCAATTGAATTTCGATATTGATTCGAGCGAATTTGATTCGAAAAATTGACGATTCACGTCAAAAACGCGATTGATGAATGTTTAAAAATTTTTTTTATTCACGATGATAATATGTTTGATTTTTTTATCAAACGATTTTTAATCATCATTTGTACGTTATCATTCAACGATAATAAACATAAATTAAAAATTTTAATAAACATTGATGCAATTGATTATGCGTTGTTGATTATAAAAAAAAAAAAATCGCGCAATTTGTATGCAACATGCTGAACATGAAATTGATATTTTTATTGAAATCGAAATCATTGATTGAATTCGACGATCGTCATGTTTTTTAATAATTCACGCGATATATTTCAAATTAACGATAAAATTACATTTCGAATTGATCGTTTTTTTGTTAATCATTGATTTCGATAATCATTCGATAATTTTAAAAAATCGTGAATGAACAAACATAAAATTATATTGAACATGATTTATAATAAATTGATTTTTAAATCGTTCAAATGCAATTATCACGACAATATATTCAATCAAACGATGCAAATTCGTCATTTAAAAATTTTCAAATCAAATCGTCGATGAAATATATTTAATTGACGTCGCGATACAAAATTATCGCAAAAAAATAATACAAAACACATAACGACGATGAAATTTCGATATATTATTTTGTTTCGTTTCAAAATCAAATTTTTATTTTTTATTGTTGAAAACGAATCAAATATAATCGATTCGAAATGTTTCGAATGTTCAATTCATTCAAAAATCGATATCGACGACGAATTGTCAACAATCGAATCAAATAATTCAAAATGATATTACGATTGTTACGAAAACGACATTCGTTGTAAAAAAAAACTGAAAAATTAACGTAATAAACGATGAAAAACGAAAAAACAACAATCAAAATTTTCGTTATTTTCAGAATTGAACTTTGACGATTCGATGAATATCGCAATAATTGATATAATTTTTTTTTTGTTTGTTGATCGATATCAAAAATCGAAAACAAAACGTTCAATATTTTTTCATTACGATCAATTAAATCGATTTCGCGTTCAAAACATTACAAACGAATTTTGAATCGTTAAAAATCGTCGTCATGATTGAAAAAAATTTTAAAATACGAACAAATCAAATCGATATTCGAACGCATAATAAAAAAAATGTCAAAATATTTTCGTCATTTATCAAAAATATTCGATTTTCAAAAAATCATCAAATTGTTTTTTCATAAATTATACGATTATAAAATCGAATTGTTGAACGATAACAATTTTTTATTTCGCAATCGAATGTATTTTTTATTCGAATTCAAATTTAAAAAATTCAAAAAATATTTGAAAAAAAAATTTGCAAAAAAAATTTATCGTATTTAATCAAACGATATATGTTTTATTTGTTTTATTTGCGATCAAATTTAACGATCAATTACGTTTTGTGTAAACTGATCGCGTCGAATCAAGAACTTGAAAAAAATCAAAAATTTGATTCGAAAAAATCGAATCAAATTTGAAATGTAAAATTTGAAATTTGTTTTAACGTCAAATTCAAATTTTTGATTTTAATGTCAAATTCAAATTCAAATCGACATATTCGATTTGAAATTTGTTTTGACGTCAAATCAAATTTTTTTTTTGAATTTGAAATTTGATTTGAAAAATTTGATTTGATTTGAAATATTATTGATAAAAAATAATAAAAATAAATTTTATTTTTACAAATTTTATTGAAAAAAAAAAAATATTACAAAAAATTTTAAACATGAATAATGAATAATGAATTTTGATAATACAATTTGAAAAAAAAAATTGATCATTATTCACAAACAAATGATAATGCATCATGATAATGCATATTCGTTATTTAATCAAATTAAAAATCGAACATTATGAAATTTGTATCGTTCGTATTTTCGTTATTTTCGAATTCGTTTTCGTCATCGAAATTTTTCACGTTGTTTTTTTTTTCGTTATCGTCGTCGTTTTTTGCATTTTTTTTTTTTTTTGATCGCATTGAAAAATTCGATTTTAATATTTCGATTTTTCGCATTGTGCGAAAATGCAAAATTTTTAATTGTTTTTCGCATTTTTTTTATCGCGTTAACAAAATTCGTCGTTTTCAATGCGCGAATTTTCATATTATCATAAAAAACGCGTTGCGCGATCAATTTCGTCATAAAATACAAATATTTTTTTATTGCGTTTTGCGTTCGTTCAATGTTTTCATTTTGAAATTAAAATGAATCATTAATGAAATTAACAAATTTTGACATTGAAAATTCATCGATTGTTGCGCAAATTCGAAATTTGTTGTTTGACGTATGATTTCGATTGCATTTTTTTGAACATCGTTTTGTCGTGTTTGTTCGTCGAATTTTTTTTTTTTTTGTTTTGTCGATAAAATTCATTTTTCAAAAAACACGCTAAAAATTAATTAAAAATCGCAATTTTTATATGCATTATTCGATTGCATTATCATGATTGTCGTTTTCAATACGAACATCGAACATTTTTTTTTTATCATTTTTTTTCATAGTTTTGCGATTTTTTTCATCAAATTCAAATCAAACAATAATTTTCATCAAATTTTTTTGAATTTGAACACAACGACATTGTCGACATTTTGTGTTTTGTAAAATTTGATTTGAATTTTCGATCAATTTTTTTTTTTTTCGCGATTAACGACATTTTTTGAATTCGTCGAATAAATTTTAACAAATGTAAATTGTGCAAATTCGAACATTTTGATGATAAATATCAACACGATAATGCGACAAAAAAATGCATCATTTTTGAACAATGTTCAAAACGTACGTCGAATATAAATCAATATCAATTAATCGATAAAATTGAAAACAAATTTGTGATTGAATTCATCAACAAACGTGTTGCGATAAACAGTTGAATTATATTTAAAAACGAAAAATGAATCAAATTTGAAAATTCGAATTAATGTTTATTCGTTAAATTTGTGAATTTGTGTGCAATGAAATTGATTAACATCGATAATGCGATATAATCATGCATTCAATTTTGAAACGAAAAATAACGAATATTACACACGAAAATAATCAAATTTAACAAATGATTTATCAATATCGAAAGAAAAAAAATTGAAAATGTTGTAAAAAATCAATCGAAAATTATTGACACGCGATTTTTGCGTTTATCGAAAAAATTTAAACGTCGAAATTAAAAACAATATTTCGATACAAAAAATTTAATTAAACATTCAACACGATCGCATCGATATTTTCGCAACGTTTGCAAATAATGCAAATTTGTATCGCGAAAAAATGAATTTATTGATTGATGAACAACAATCGTTTCATCGCATGTTTAATTTTGTAATCAATAATAATTTTATTAAATTTTCATTTGTAACAACAATAGATAAATAAAATAATGCATGAAAATAATGCATAAATTAACAAAATTTAAAATACTTCAACGTTCATTCAAAATTTAAAAATTTTCAAAACGTTCAATCAACAATTGCTATTGTTATGACGATGAATGAAAACGATAAAAATATTGCTGATAATATTTCAACGAAAAATGTGAACATTGATAAAAATGATAATGCAAAAAAATAATGCATAAATTAACAAATGATAAAACGTTTTGTTGAAAAAAATTGCATTGTTTGTTTCGTTTTCAATTAATATTTCGTCGATCAATTGAAACGTTTTTGCGAACGTTGTTCGAAAATTTAAATCGAAAATCGTTGTTGAAATGTTTATTGAATTTGTTAATGATAAAAAATTTGAAAAAACGCGAAATGATGAAATCGTTGATATTAATAATCATAATGATTTTTCGTTTTGTAAATCGAATAATGCATAACGATAATGCATAAATTAACAAATCATCGCAATTGTTGAAAATGAAAACATTCAAAAAAAATTCGAAATATCAACATTTCAAATGTTTGAAAATCGAAAAAATGTCGAAAACGATAAATCGAATGAAAAAATATTTGATGAAAATGAAATCAAAATTGTTCACAAATTCGATATTCATGATATTGTCATTATTCATATTGAATTCGAAAATGATAATCAAATTTCAAATAAATCGAATAATGCGTCAAAATAATGCACAAATTCACAAATCGAAACACGCGTCATGAAAAAAACAAATCGACAAATGAATAATGACATTAATGTGAACAAAAACAAAACGTTGATTACAAAATGATTAAAAATAAACATGATCGCGTTCAAATTTTTCGCGTTCAAATTTTTTGCGTTCAAATTTTTTGCGTCGAAATTTTTCGCGTTCAAATTTGTCAATAAATCGAACAAAAAATCAATCGCAAAACGTTTGAATTTATTGATTAAAAAAAAATCGCGAACAAATCGATAATGCATTCAAATCATGCGTTATCGAATATTGATTAACACATCAATAAAAACACAAACGAACAAAATTCGAAATAATCGCATTGCGCGAAATCAAACGTTTTCAAAAAACGATTGAATTTTTAATTAAAAAAATCGTTCGTGAAATTTGTGAAAAAAATGATGCAAAACATAAAAAAAAATGTCAAAATTCAAACATCGATTTTTGAAATTTTGCAAAAAAAAATATCGAAACGTTTGTCACAAAAATGTTTGAAAATAAATCAAATGCATTATTTTTGCGCATTATTTTGTTGATTAATTTTTATGAATAATTAATGCAAAAACGATTCATGCGAAACGAATAATTTTTCAAATGAAAAATATTCATTTTGTTCGAAAAATTTTGAAAATGTTTGTGAATAACAATGTTACAATTATTTAAACACAATGTTATTTTTGTTGAATAATTAATTTACATAATTTGAATTCGTGTTTGAATTGTTTTTTATATCAATATTTGTCATGCGTGAAATGAAAATTAAATAATAATGCATGATAATAATGCATTTTCGTTATTTAATCAATTTAAAAATCGAACATTATGAAATTTTTATCGTTCGTATTTTCGTTGTTTTCGAATTCGTTTTCGTCATCGAATTTTTTCACGTTGTTTTTTTTTCGTCATCGTCGTCGTTTTTTGCATTTTTTTTTTTTTTTGATCGCATTGAGAAAATCAATTTTAATATTTCGATTTTTCGCATTGTGCGAAAAAACAAAATTTTTAATTGTTTTTCGCATTTTTTTCATCGCGTCAACAAAATTCGTCGTTTTCAATGCGCGAATTTTCATATCGTTATAAAAAACGCGTTGCGCAATCAATTTCATCATTGAATACAAATATTTTTTATTGCGTTTTGCACGCGTTCAATGTCGTTATCGTTTTGCATTTAAAATGAAACATTAATGAAATTAACAAATTTTGACAAATTTTGACATTGAAAATTCATCGATTGTTGCGCAAATTCGAAATTTGTTATTCGACGTATAATTTCGATTGTATTTTTTTACATCGTTTTGTCGTGTTTGTTCGTCGATTTTTTTTTTTATTTTGTTGATAAATTTCATTTTTCAAAAAACACGTTTAAAATTAATTAAAAATCGCAATTTTTATATGCATTATTCGATTGCATTATTATGATTGTCGTTTTCAATACGTGCATCGAAGCATTTTTTTTTTTTATTTTTTTTCAAAATTTTGCGATTTTTTCATCAAATTCAAATCAAACAACAATTTTCATCAAATTTTTTTGAATTTGAACACAACGACATTGTCGACATTTTGTGTATTTTGTACAATTTGATTTGAATATTCGATCAATGATTTTTTTTTTCGCGATTAACGATATTTTTGAATTCGTCGAATAAATTTTAACAAATATAAATTGTACGAATTCAAACATTTTGAATGTAAATATAACACGATAATGCGACAAAATAATGCATTATCGTTGAACAATGTTTCAAAACGTACGTCGAATATAAATCAATACGAAATAATCGACAAAATTGAAAACAAATTTGTGATTGAAATCATTAACAAACGTAATACGATAAACAATTGAATCATATTTGAAAACGAAAAAAAAAACAATCGTGAAAATACAAAATAATATTTAATCGTCAAATTTGAAAATTTATTTGTAATAAAATTGATTAACATCGATAATGCGATATAATAATGCATACAATTTTAAAATATTCACAACGTAAATGATGAAACGAAAAATAACGAATATTACAAAAAAATAATCGAATATGCGAAATGATTTATCAATATCGAAAAAAAAAAAAATTGAAAATGTTATAAAAAATCGATCGAAAATTGTCGACACGCGATTGTTACGTTTATCGAAAAAATTTAAACGTCGAAATCAAAAACAATATTTCGATGCAAAATATTTAATCAAACATTCAACACGATCGCATCAATATTTTTGCAACGTTTGCAAATAAAACAAATTTGAATCGCAATGAAATGAATTTATTAATTGTTGAACAAATTTCGATAAAACGCATCGACAATTTTATTGAATATTCATTTGTGACAATAATAAATAAATAAAATAATGCATAAAAATAATGTGTTGATTAACATTAATTAAAACATTTCAATTTATATTCAAATCACAAAAATTGAATTATATTTTTATCAAATGATATCGATGTTATCAATTTCATAAATCAATTTTTAAATGTTGTCGATTTTCAAACAAACATTGAAAATAACGAAAATAATATTGATGATAATTCGAAAAATGTTCAAAATACGAATAAATAATAATGCATGAAAATAACGCATAAATTAACAATTTTCAAAATTTAAATTCGCGAAAATTGATTTGTTTATTTCGTTTATGACGAATATTTAATCGTTCAAATTTAATGTTTTGAAAAACGTGATACGAACATTTAAAACGACAATCGATACGAAATTTGAAAAAACGAAAAATGATGAAATCATTGATGTCAATAATAATATCAATAATAATAATAATTTTTTTTTTGATAAATTAAATAATGTATGAAAATAATACATAAATTAACAAATTATAACAATTGTTAAAAATACGAAAAACTCAAAAAAATTCGCAATGAAAACGATTCAAAAATCTGAAAATTCAAAAAATGTCGAAAACAATATTTCGAATGAAAAAAAATTTGATAAAAATGAAAATTTGAATGCAAATCAATTCGATGATAATAATTTTGACGATAATAAAACGAATAACGATAAAAATGATCGAATTTTGAATAAATCGAATAATGCGTCAAAATAATGCACAAATTAACAAATCGAAAAACGTCGTAAAAAAAACAAATCGACGAATGAATAATGACATTGATGTAAACAAAAACAAAACGTCGATCAAAAAATCACAAAAATTGATTTTTATCGCGTTCAAATTTTTCGCGTTCAAATTTATTGCGTTTAAATTTTTTGCGTTCAAATTTATCGCGTTCAAATTTTTCGCGTTCAAATTTGCAATTCAATCGAACAAAAAATCAATCGCAAAACGTTTGAAATCATTAATTAAAAAAAAAATCGCGAACAAATCGATAATGTATTCAAATTATGCGTTATCGAATATTGATTAACACATCAATAAAAACACAAACGAACAAAATTCGAAATGATCGCATTGCGCGAAATTAAACGTTTTCAAAAAATCATTGAATTATTAATTGCAAAAAAATCGTTCGCAAAATTTGTGAAAAAAATGATGCAAAACATAAAAAAAATGTCAAAATTCAAATATCGATTTTTGAAATTTTGCAAAAAAATATCGAAACGTTTGTCACAAAAATGTTTGAAAATAAATCAAATGCATTATTTTTGCGCATTATTTTGATAATTAATTTTTATAAAATAATTCATCAAAAAACGATTCATACGAAACGAATAATTTTTCAAATGAAAAATATTCATTTTGTTCGAAAAATTTTGAAAATGTTTGTGAACAACAACGTTACAATCATTTAAACACAACGTTAATTTTGTTGAATAATTAATTTACATAATTTAAATTCGCGTTTGAATTTTGTTTTTCAAATCGATATTTGTTATGAATGAAATGAAAATTAAATCGATTAACATTTAAAAAACGCGAAATGTCAAATTATGTATGTATTTAACGATTTTGTTATCGAATCATCATCAAAATCATATGAAACGAAAACAAAATTTTTGTCAAATATGACGTAACAAAATATTATTAATTTTCATGCTGTTTATAATTGATTTCGATTTATAACAATATTTCATGAAATAATAATAATATAATAAATGACTTTTTGTCAATTTTGAACAATACATTATATCATTATTTTTCATTTTAATTTTTGAATTGTTAAAATTTTATTTATGTTTTTCAAATAACACAATATAAATATGAATTTTAATTTTTGCATTAAATTATTGCGTGCAAAAAACTTAAAAAATATTAAATATCGAATTATTCGAATATTTAATTTTTCAAAAAATCAAAAATCATCATAAATAAAACAAAACAAATGTTCATAATAACAATATTTGTTTTTTAATAAAATTGAAATTCATTTTCGATTGTTGAAAACAAATAATTTTAATACATCGAAATAAAAAATAAATAAAAAATATCGATTTAAAAAAACAAAAAAAAATAAAATATTATTCGATTAATTTCATATATAAATCAAAACAATACGATTTGATATGTTATTTCAAATATATCATATATGTTTGTATAAATCATTTAAATAAATTAAATTATTAAAACATATATTATTTATATTACAATTATAAATTTATAATTATATTAATTATTATTATATTATTATATTTTTTTTTCGCAATTCGCATATGATTAATAAAATGACAATTTTTGTAATTTTATAATAATTTATATATAACATAATATTGAAATTTCAATGTTATATTATTTCGTACGTTTTTATTTTATTAATTGTTTAAATTATTGTACGTTAATATTTTAATTTCAAATTTGTATTTTTAAAAACAAATATTTGTATTATATATATGTTTGAATTTGAATTGAAAAAACGTTTATATTGAATTTCAAATTTTTAATTTTAAAAATGTATTTCAATTAAATTTTAATTTTTCAAAATTCGAATATAATTAATATCGATATTCGTTTTGAAAATTTCAATTGATTGAATTTTTCAATGAAAAATTTATAACATTAATTTTTATATACGAATTAACATGTTCAATAATTTTTTAATTAATTTAATATTTTGTTTTGAACAATTATTCGTTTTGCATGAATAATTAATTTGTTAACAATTAATAAATGTCAATAAAATTATAATTTCAAAATTCGAACAATTAAAAAAAATATTTATTTTCGAATATATCAATGACATAAATTTCGATTGTTTTTTGTAATGTTTTCAAAACATTTGTTTGAATTCGTATTTCGACATTTTGATCAATTATTTCAAACAAAATTTTTCGAAACATTCGTTGAAATGACAATTTTGATATCATAAAATCAATCGATTTTTGATATTTTCGAATTTTTTAAAAACGTTCAATCGCGTTTTGTTTTTGATTTAATAAAAATCAATTTGTGCGAATCAAATGCATTATCAATATGCATTATTTTTTTTGATTTCGATTTTTTGTTCGAAACATTATTCGAAACAATTTTACGCGAAATTTCAAAAACGATCAAATCGATTTGAAAATCTTTTTGTTGAATCACAAATTTTTTTTTGCGCGAATTTTTTTTTCAACATCATTTTTACGATTTTTATTTCGTGAATTTTTAATTCGTTTATTCACGATTTTTTTTCGCGAATTATTATTGATTTGAAATTGATTAATTCGTTTTTGAATCGTTAAAAATACGACGATGTTTTCGTTCGCAACAATATCGTTAAATTTCGATATTTTTCGCGATTTTCGATGCACATTATCAATATTTTTTTCGAAATTTTCAACAAACGAATTGATTTTTTCATTTTTTTTGTTTTCGACATCATTCAAAAATTTCGTAATCATGATATTTAAAAAATCATTTTTCAATTTTTAATCGTCAAATACATTATTATTAAACATTATTTCGATTCATTTTATCGATGATTTTTTCGAAATTTTCAACAAACGAATTGATTTTTTCATTTTTTTTGTTTTCGATATCGTTCAAAAACATCGTGATTATTGTATTTAAAAAATCAATTATTAATTTTTAATCGTTGAATGCATTATTATTAAATATTATTTTGATTTATGTTATCGATGTTTTTTTTTTGTTTTTTATTCGTGTCATTCAATTCAAATTTTAAACATTTTTTCAAAATCGAAAAATCGATATCAATTTCGTTTTTCATGAATGTTTTATCGTTTCGCGAATTAAAATTTTCAATTTCGAAAATGTTTGAATTTTGAAAATGTTTTGATAAATTTGTCGTTAAAAAAAATTTTCGAACAAATTTTGTTGTATTATCAATAATATATTCAAACAATAAAATGAAAAATACAAATTTTCAAATTTTATAAAATTAAATGTTTGTTTGCGTTACGAAATAATTTATCAAATAAATTATTAATAATAAATTAATTAAAATACTAAATTGAAAATTGAAAAAAAAAAAAAAAAAAAAATCAACGTTTATACGATTCGAAAATTAAATTTTGCAATTATATGCGATTATGCGCAATTTAATTAATATTTTCGATGTTTTGATTGAATGCAAATAATTTATGCATTATTTGTTTGCATTATCGATAATTATTGCAAATTTCATTTCAAATCGTTTATTATTAAATTTTGAAATCATAAAACGAAACACTTTTTTTATTGAACGACGAAAACATTTTTTATCGCAATTTCATTATTTTCGTTTTTTCATCGTTTTATTAAATTTCAAATTTTCGAAACAACATTTTTAAATTTTGCATTCATCGTTCGATTATAATATTTGATTATCATCGTTTTTTCAATCGTTTTTTGATTCAACATTGTTCGATCATATTTACAAATTCGACGTGTCAAATTGAAAATTCGTTTCATTTTTATCGATGAAACAAAACAAAACAAAATATTTTTCGTCATTCGAATCAATCGAAAAAAATTCGAAACATTATCGTTTCAATATTGTCAATTAAAATTTTTTTTCATGATTGATATAAAAAAATAACGTTCGATTTCGTTTTGTAATTGTTTCGATTTTCGATTCGATCGCAAAATCGAATTAATAAAAAAAATTTATTGTTTTGTTAAATTGAATTTCAACGCATTATTTTGATACATTATTTTTTTATCGAACGATTAAAAAATAACGCGTTGAAAATCATCATATATTTTGTCATTATAATAATTTCGATAATAATTCAAAAATCGTTTACGAACGTCATTGATATACGCATGTTTTTTTTTTTTGTGATTTTTTCGAAATTGTCATTTTCATTTCAGATTTCATAAATCGATAATTTGTTGATTGAATTTAAAATATTAACAAAATCGTATATCAATTCATTATTTTTTTTTGTTTTCGCATAATATTTGAAAAGTTTTTGAATGATTTTCGCACAAACAATCAAAATTAATGATTTGTCGAAATATTAATTTTGTCGTATCGTTTCATTGAAATAATTCAAATGATCGTATAAAAAATTGAAAATTTTAAATTCAATTTGCACATTAATGTTCGTAATTCGTGAAACAATCAACGTGATTTCGTAAAATGTTTTTAACATGTTTTCGAAAAATAAAATTTGATTTCAATTATCATCAAATATTCGAATTTTGACAATTTTGACATCGTTGCGATTTTTTTGAATTCATTTATCAACGAATCGTCGAAATTGATAAACACGTCGTATCATAAAATAGCAAAAATTTCAACGAATTTTGACATTTTGTTTCAATTTTCGAAAACGTTTAATTTTTGTTTTTTTTTGTAATTTCACAAAGCGAATTTTTCGTTGCGAAAAAAAATTAATAACAATCGTCAAAACACGAATTTGATTATTTTGTTAACAAATGCATTATTTTTTTGTATTATCAAATTGATTTATTTTTTTAACGATTTTTGACATTTTTGTATTTTGTTCGATGTCATCGATTTGATCATTTTTCAAATTTTGAATAACATTATCGTTAATAATTTCGATTTCAATCGAGTTGATAAAATTTTGTGCGATTAAATTGCACACATGAATTAAACAATTCATGAAATTTTGATTTACATTTCAATTAATGTTCATTTCAATCATCGTTAAATTCAATAATTGTTTGAAAATGCGATTATTAAATGCATTATCAATCGTGATCGTTATTAATTTTTTTGTTATTTCATAAAATTTTAATATTGACAACAAAAATTTAACATTTTTTTTTCGTCATGACAAACATTTAACGAAACAAAATCGATAAATTTTTTTTGATATTGAAAATTAATATTCATTCAATATATTATCACATTTAAATAAGCGATTTTTTCTTGATTTGATCAAACATTTAACGAAATAAAAATTCGATCAACATTTTTCAATTCGTTTTTCAATTGATCACGAATTTTTTTATAATTTTTCGTTACAAATTGATTTAATTTGATACGATGTAATAATTTCAAAATGAATCGATTCATTTTCAAACATATTCGAAAATGTTCGTTTTCGATCGTTCGATAAAAAAATCACAAACAATAAAAATTTTGATTAAATGTTTTTCAAAGAATTTTTCGTCGAATGTTGCACGAAAATCGAATTTTTTTTTTTTTAATAAAAATAAATAAATGCATTATTAACATGCATTATTCAACAAATTTACATTAACATTTTCGAAAAATTCGATTATTTTTTGAAAATCAAACGATATTGTTCGATTTTTTTTTTCAATTTTAAAACGATGTTTTGCGTTTTTCAAATGTTTGTTCATGACGTTGATGTCGTTATTTGCGTTTAACGAATGTTGTTGAATTTTATAACATGTTTTACAAACAATCATTGATGTTTTGTTAAACATTTTCGTTATTTGAACAAATTTTTGTCAACATGAAACAATTTTATTTTTTTTGTTCGATCAATGTGAATTATTGTATTTTGTTTGAATTTTGTTCAAAATATTTTCATCAAAATTGATTTGTTTTTATCATTTTAAAAAAGCATTCGAATTTTTTTTTTTTCAAAATACATATTTTTTATTGTTATGAAAATTAAAATCAAAATGTTTTGTTCGAAATTTTTCGTCAATTTGATTATTTGATTTTGACGATTATCAAAAATTGAACTTATCGATAATTGAAATTTGTGATAATTATTAAAAATTGAAATGATTGATTGTTAAAAATTGTCAATTAACATATCGTTATCGTCGTTCATGATGAACGAACTTTTTAAATCTTGAATTGAAAACGAAAAAAAATTCGAAAACAATTCGAAATTCGACATTTTATTTGACATTTGAATAAATGATAAAAATAATGCAAAATGATAATGCAATTTGAAACATTAATTGTATATAACACGAAATTAAATTTCAAAATAATGTACAAAAATAATGCAAATATAATAATTGCAATTGTTCGATGAAAATTTTGAATCAAAAAATAATATATTTCAAAAAATAATAAATTATCGAAAAGAATTGATGATTGAAAAATACAATTTAATAATAATTTCGAATACAAAATAATATTATGATTATCACGTTTGATTTATATGAAATAATGCAAAAAAAAATTCGAAAATTTTGAAAAAAAAGCATTTATAATTAATATCAAAAATATCGCGAAATAATATAATACGTCATGAAATTAAAATTCTTGACGAATCAAATCAAATTCGACATCGAAATTTGAAATTTGATTCAAATTCAAATCAAATCTTGACATTTTGATTTGAAATTTGATTCAAATTCAAGTTTTTTAACGTGTCAAAAGTTTGAATTTGATTCAAATTCAAACTCAAATCGAAATTTTCGATTTGCAAATCGAATCAAATCGACGCATTCGAATTTGAAACTTAATTCGACGATCAATTTATCGATTTCAATATTTTTCAAATTTTTTGTAATTTTATCGATTGACAACGTTATTATCAAATTCGAATTATGTAACGAAATTTTCGTTACGAATTTGTGCATCAAAAAATCAAATACAAACAATATTTTGTTGATCGTAAATTCACGATTTTCAATAATTTTGATGATTTCGAAAAATAATTTCAAAAAGTTTTTCATTTTTGTAAACGTCATTCAATCAAAAGCAAATAATCGATCGTTTTTCAATTCGAATTTTTCGTTGACAAAAATATTAATCGTCGTTTTGATTTTATTCAAAATTCAATTTATCATTATGTATCAAACATTTCATTTCGTAAATTGATTTCGTTTAGACATTAAATTTTTGTTGATATTCGTGAAACGTTGTACGCGTTAAAAAATGCGAAAAATGTAAATAATGATATTATGAAATTTTTTTTGCGAATTTAATTTTTTGTATTTTTGCAATTCGACATTGAATTTTTTTGTTTGACGAATATTGACGACGATTCGATATTCGACGTCAAAATGTTTGTCAAAAAAATAAATTTGTATTGTTAAATTGATGATGTGATTTATGCAACGTAAACGATGTTTTATCGAATCATAATCAATATCGTGTTATTTTTGAAAAGTTTTCAATATTGTTTGCATCATCGTATCGTTGTTTTTTGCATTATTTATGACGAAATAATTTAATTTATCACGTATTTCATATTCGTTAAACGTTTGAAAAACAATTACAATCATATTTTCGTCGAAATGAATTTTTTGCAATTTTTTTAACGCGAAAAAAATAGTTTTTTGTTGTATATTTTCATTGATAAAATGAAAAACGATAATCAACATGTTCAAATTGTTTGAAAAATTTCAAACATCACATGTAATGTGAATATCGAATATCGTTTAACGTAATTTTATTTCTATTTTTTTCTGATTTTTTTTGAAAAATTTTATAATTTTTTCTTGATGATATTATTCGAACGAAAAAACATGTTGTTGACGAATGCGTTAATATAATATAAAAAAATTCGAAAATCGTTATTGAATGTTTGATCGAAATTGAAATTGAAAACAATAATTCAACGCATGTATAAATATTCGATCATTTTTTTATTCATTGATCGAATCAAAAATTCGTTCAATTGACGATTTTTTCGTTTATTTTTCAATTCGAATTGACGATTGAAAATTGTTTCGATTTTGATTTGATAAATCGTTTTTTTTTTTGCGATTTGTTCGATATAATGATTTCATGTTTTTTTTTTAAATGATTGATTTGATTGAATTTTTTCGAATCGTAAACGTAATTTTTGAAATAACGATTGCATTGTAAACGTTTGACATCGATAATTGAATTTGTAATAAATGTAAAATGATCGTGAATGTTCGACGTGAATTTTTTTATGTTTTGTTGAAATAAAAAAAACTCGAAAAAATTTTTGATTTGATTTGAAAATTGCATTGTTAACGATTGATATTTTCGATTCGTATTCGAAATTCAAATTCGAATTATTTATTTTTTCAATTTCATGATAATTCGTTTGATTCGCAATCAATTGATTAAATTTTTAATTATCGTTGAATTTCATGCGTTTCGATTTGAACGAATTGATTGACGTTTTTTGATTCGTATTGAATTGTTGCGATATTTTTTGACGAAAACGATATTCAAATTCAACAAACATTCGTTTATCGATATTGCGAATGCGTTTCGCGACGAAATTTTTTGAATTGTTTGAAATTTTGTTGAAATATTTGTTAATATTCGTCGAATCATTTGATGATTCAATATCGAAATTCATGATTGCATTGCAACGAAAACAACACGTTGCGTGAATGATAAATCATGAAAATCGAAATTTCAATGTGAATGTTGCGAAAATTCGATGTAATGAATTTTGAAAATATCAAAATAATCAATAAATTTGATATTTTTGAACGTTTTCAAAATTCATTTGAATGACAAAAATTCAACATCATTAACAAAATCGCATTTCTGTTCGTATTTTTCGATATTTGAATATTTTTATGTATCATTAGTGCAAAAAATCTCATAATTATCATTACATTAATGAAGATTTTTGCATAATTACATTACGAAATTTGTGAAATAACCGTTAGTGCACGGTTATGCACTAGTTATGCAGTTAACAATTGCGAGCATTGGATTCCGCGTCCGATTCTCCGCAAAACCGTTTTCGGAAAATCCCGGAAAGCTTGGCTTAATACCAGGTGGATGTTTCCACTCTTCTCACCAAGTCGGAGTGCAGCGATTGGAATTTACAATCATCAACCTCCAACTTCTGCCGTACGTAAGATTTTTTGGGTCAGGCTTTGCGCACCTCAAATCAAAATATGAGGTTCTACAACTTGATTGGGTCTCAGCGTACTTTTGCTTTCCCGTGTAATCATTCTTGAACGTTTCAATGAAGCTTTTGAAATGTATGGTAGAAGTGATTGTAACGAATCTACCTCTCAGAGAACCTCTTTCCACGAAGATCCTGATATAGACGCATCCGAGAATGTCCTTTATGCAATCTTGAGATGGCCAATTCCTTACCTTTTGGATGATTATTTGCACCGCTCTTGCCCCTTTCAGAAAGCTCATTATCGGCTTTTGCTCCGTGTCCCGATCTCGGAAGTAGGTAGGGTGATTGACTTTGAAAGCCGCTCGGTTGGGGCGGATATGAAGTAGTGGAAAGCCAGTGATAAAACTGCCAGGCTTGAAAAACCAGAGGGTTTAAGCGTGGTAAAGAAGGAGGGTATTGATGTATCAGGTGCAACGTGAGTCGTATTGCTGGGATTCTGTGGTGGTTGGTGTGGTAAGTTATAGAGTAAAGAATGGACAGATCCGTGATCCGATTAGAATTGGCAAGTTATAGATTTGTCCTTCCACACGCTTGTCTCCTAGTTTGCCGCAAAAGTCCATCGTAGACGCACCAGATCCAAACAAGGTCCATCAAATGGACATCAGCTCGTGTTCGCACTTATTCCATCAGCCTGTCACCAATAATAGGCTTTCTTTTCTTCAACGTTTCGAAAGCCTCCAAAGTAATGGGAGTCAGGTCATCAGTGTCAACAGCAGTGCTGTCGCCGTCGTCAAGATACTGGGATTCAAGTCGACGTTGCCTCTCCTTGGAGAGCAAAGTTTTCTTAGAAATCCCGCAGCGCTCACAGGCTATTATCCAGTCCTCCATCCAGCCAAAATGGTATGCAATATTTGTTGGACTAACGCCTCCAAAAGTAGTGGCCCATGGATCTGCACCTCCGTAGTGGATAAGGATATAGGCTAAGTCTTTGATAATTGGAGATGCCTCAACGGAATGTTCGATCCAGAAAACCATATGCAGCGCCTGGGCTCCATGAACTGGCTCTCTCATAGAGACATCAACTCCAAGAATGCAAAATAGGAATACCGCCATAACATTTCCTGGTGATCTGGATGACACGCTTAAAAGAACATTAACCATCAATGGCGTGAACATTGTATCCTCACGCTGGAAGACGGACATATCGTTCAAATCCAGACCCAGATCACACAGAAATTGTGCCCAGTTGAGAAAGTCATTCTCCCTAATCATATTAGGACCCCCAGGAGCACTTTCTTCTGGCTCCTTCCCGGATTCCAGACCTGCCTTCAATTCGTACCCTGCCGCGGAACGTAATTCACTCCCAGAACTGGAGTCCTTGAATTCAGACTTTTCCTCCGAGTAGATATCTCCCCACATTTCCACGTTGAAAGCACCGCCGATATTAGTAAAGCGACTTAAAAGAAATGATCCTATCATGTCTATATCGGAGTCGTATCTATTCAACAATCGTAGGACAGAATAGTACTCGGTTACCTCTGTCATGGCGTGAGGAATTGATAATATGGATCCGGCAGCTGCGGCTACCATACAGCTAGCCCCGAATCTAAATCGACACGTGTTAAATGTCAAGTCGGCTACTCAGTGATTTTGGAGACTTACTGGTCCGTTGCCATCAGGTCGGCTCCCTCCAACAAAAGAAATTCACACATCGCGGTATCACCATATAAGGAGGCGTCCTACTACGCTCAGATTCTGGACGTTGATTTTTCGCAGAGGGAACCCACTTACATGTAACAGTGAAGTCATATTGCCTTTTCTATCAGTTGGTGCGGCCAGTCCCGCGGCAAACAATGTTTTGAGAGCTTCAATATCGCCATTATTGACGCATCTGAACACCTCTGCGTTATCTGGAACAATTGCGAAGGTTGTGAGCATGGGACATCGTTCATAGAATCCCCTATGACCTTGTTGGCTTTTGTACTCAACGGAAATTCCTCGAGCCAGAATTGTGCTCAAAGATGGCCGGAAGTCTATGGACACAGAGTAGGAGTATCTGGTCGATCCATTATAGTCTGTGAAAGCTCGAAATTCAGCAGGTGATCTGCATCGGGAAGCTGAGATGTAAATTGTTAAAACGCCAATTGGCCAGCAGAAGCTCCAATTCCGACGCCACATTAGAGTCCATTTTGGGCCATCGCTGTCGTTTCTTTGCTCTCTATTTGTCAGGACATCGGACATTTTACCTGTGCCCTCGAGTAAGGAATCATGACGAGGGACAAATGCATCATTCCGAAGTTCTGGTGAACTGGAACCTGATCCGGGTTTCTGGTCTCTCTCGTGGTTGTACGCTGCTTCTTTTGCGGATAGATGACCCAACTCCGAAACAATTTGGTCGAGGCCTTTGCGAATGCCTTCCAACTGTGCATTTTCGTTCGACTTGTAGGGATCCAGATACTCCTCCACGACAGGGGGAACAACCCTGCGAAGTTCTGCTCGTACAATTCTAGTCAGAAGCTCTATGGAGGCCGTTTGAAAGGTAGAGTGTGACTTTGATGCTCTTTCATCTACTTGTTTTGTGGCTAGTAGACGGAGCATCTGATCTAGTTTGTCCATGACCAAGGCGTTACCGTCAGAAACTGGCTTCAGCCGCGTTCCGATAAGACCAAGTGCAGTCGTATGCTGGACGAAGTTGCTGTATTGGATCCGCGCGAGGTTGTCTACTTGTTGGCTGAGTGAATATCTCGCTCCCTCTGCATGGCTCGCAGTAGACGCATCAAGCTGCCGCAGATCATTACGTACATTCAGGATCTCTCCATATAATTTGATCTCCGTTCTTCTATGGTGAGGCCACATCAACCCAGTTGCAGAACGTAACGTGGACGTGGCCATCACATAGGAGCTTACTCACTGTCCAAGAATCTGAAGCACAGTTGAGACTGACATTTGGCGGCTGTCCAATCTTCTGACAATCTCAGAAACTTTCTTTTCTTCCAGAACCCATTTTATTCTTTGGACCCTTTTTCCTCTAGTACTTGATGGCGATAGACACTTGGACAGTAACTTCAAGTCTGAGTCGATATCTCGGAGTTGAGTTTTTACTACATCTGGCAAAAGTTGCTGCTGCTCAAGGAAAAGCTTCGAAGACTCGTACTCATTCACATAACGCCGTAGGCTGCCTAACGTGGACTCGAGATTCTGTGCGCTCTGTCGCGCGCGGTTGATGGCGTTCGGAGCATCTTTCCACTCATCGACGAGCGTGTAGATACCCTTGCAGGCGCGGACGGTGACATCGACGAAGGATACAACGGCTGCCACTGTTGAGAACGGATCGGCCATGTCAGAAACAGTAATGACGATGGGGAAGGATCCAAAATGACAATGGACTTAAGAGAGCCTCGATGGAGGCTGTGTAGAGGTAAGGCTGTGGGTGGTGGTGTAAGCCTGCCGCGGGGCTATCATGTCGCGGGGCCTGACCTGCATGATCTACATCATCTGTGTAACAGTCGGCGGAATAAGTCTCAGGGCTCTTATTAAAGACAGGACCTCAGGCAGTCTACAGCTACCGAGCGGACATCAAATCCACTAATGGTGCCATCTAAGGCCATGTCATAAGCTTTACTTGGTGCTGGTCTCGGACTCACCTTACAGGAAGGAAGACGCTGCAGAGGCTCGGGGTCACACCCTCCTCGCAGCAGCAGCGAAAGAGATGTAGTGTAGTCGCGTGTGCGTGCAAGCTTCATACTGCTTTACCCCAGAAATAAGTCATCGACATTTCCTGCGTACACCGTCGAAAGTTGAACCCCGGGGCTCATACATGGGCGAGTTCAATACTCTAACTTCGAGTATGTCTTCACCTAAAGTCAGTAATGTGGAGACACGAAAATCATACTTGACCATCAAATATGCCAAGTTTGGGTGAGAGTTGGCGTACAAGACTCGCTGTCCATTGGAATTCGTACATTACGCCGGACCCCAATAGAGAAATCGACGCGTGAATGCTGATAAGACGCTTTTGTGAGTGTAGATACTTGATAGAAAGTCGTAATATTCGAGCTAAAAGATGAGACCAAGGCATAACCGGGGCCCGCCTCCCAAACACTCGTACCTCGGTTAGGGGCTCCACTAACATAATAATACGGCCAGACCCTGATAATATCGTTGTTTTCTTGAATATCAACGCACACAGTGCTTATTATTAAAAAGTGATTCCATAGATCGATAGAACATGACGTAATTGCATATCAGCAGTGATTTTATTATATACATAGTCTTGTTGGTGAAATAATTATGAAATCTTAAACTCGTTATTGCATACGAGCTGTAACGTCAAGCGTCAAACATCGTCGTTTTCTTGAATATCAACGCACATAATGTTTATTGTTAAAAAATAATCTCATAAATCGATAAAACATGACGTAATTGCATAGCAACAGCGATTTTATCATATACATAGTCTTGTTGATGAAATAATTATGAAATTTTAACAAGATAAACGTTTGCAAATTGCAACAGCGCTTTATGTAAAGTTGAAATTATCGAATATCATCGCTTTTGTCATTTTCATTTGACATTATCGCATCATCATCACGATCATCGTTTTGTTGTACGAAACATCACATTGACAATTCACGATTGTACGTTGAAACGTTGATGATTTTGCGTTCGAATATACACATAATTACGTTCAAATTGCAAAAATCGAGCGTTTCGTTCAAGCAATTTTCAGTTGACTTTTGATGAAATCAACATTTTTCATATCATAATATGATATAATATGACAAATTCGTGAATTTTTTCAAAAAAATTTCGCGCGAAATTTCAGAATTAGAACTAAATCTGATAAGATTGCGAAATTCTCTCGCGACTTCATCTATTTCGCACGTTAATTGTATTTGCATTCAGTGAGTAAAACTTACAAACAAAGATTCATTTTGAAATTTGAAATGAACTTTATTCAAAAAATCAAACAGATTGAAAATCGAACGAATGCGCATTGAATTATAGTGAAAAGCGCATCGTTGCATTGCAAATATTGCGAAAGTTGAACATTTCGCGAGCAGACATTTGACAGTGATATAATCTTCGAAATCTCATAAGTATTGCGATAATAAATCGATTTCTGTTATTTTTGCAACGTTGAAATGCGCTCAATTTACTTTACAATTTTAACTAAATAGACGAAAATCATATGTGATTGTTGATTGAAATGCAAACGATACAGCAATTGCACGAACGCAAAGATTTTGATGATTGATCGAATCAAAAATAACATATTATTTCTTTGAAAACGTGAATTATGTATTGATTGAATTTATCGACTTTAAGAAATACGAACGTTGAATTGATCAAAATTTTTCTCGATCGATCATTCGCGTCAAGCGAATTTACAGAATATTTTATTATAGAAAGATTTTATATATCATGTCATGACATGACATGACATGTCATACAATATGCATATACATAACATACATACAAAAATTCTTTTTAGCGTTTTTTCTTTTAACGTCGTTTTTAATTCGTCGCATGTCGCATGTCGCATATTTGTTACGATAAATCGTAATGTGAATGAATAATATGTTTGATTGTTATTATTTAAAAGACAAAAAACAAAATATGAATTCGTTTCGAAATTTTGCGAAAACGTTAATTTTTTCTGATCAAAATATTTTAATTTCAATTTTATGTAAAAATTTATCGTAACAGATGTCATCAAACGAAAAAAATCACAACGTTTTCGTTGTGTCGCGTGACGAAAACATGCGATTCATTTATGAAAAATCTATTAATAATACAATGAAAAAAATAAGAAAACGATTTGTTTTTTCGTTCATTGATTCAAATGTTTTCGTGAATTACGTTCGATCAGAAACAATCGACATTTTGTATAACAAATGATTTAATATTTTCGTTCAGAACTTTCTTCAAAATTCATTCAGACGTCGATTTGTTTCGACAAAAAAAATGCGTTCGATGAAACGACGACGACGATGTTTTAAATGAATGCAACGAAAATGTTCATGCAAATCGTTGTTGAAACGAAAAGTTCGAAAACAACGACGACATGTATGAAAAATGATTTTCGCAACTTGACGATCAACATACGATTTCGCGAATAATTTCGTTTTCGAAACATGCATTGAATTATCGTTGTAAAACATTCAAAATTCAAATCGACATAAAATATGATCGAATTTCGATAAAATCGAAATATGCATCATGATCACATGCAAAACAAATATCGAATTCGAAAAAATGTTGTTTGCATTTCTTTATACAACAACAAACAACAAGTCGAATGATTTGCAATTGAAATTTTTTATTCTTTTTATTCGTACATTTGTATATAACGAAAAAATAATGATTAAAATTTTTGATTTCTTAGAAATTAATCTAATTATCAATCAAAAACTATACATTTTTGATGTCACATTTCGTATTTTACATTTTAATTTTTATCATAATCATCAAATTAATATCATTCGTGTATACAACACATCAAGTCAACATTATATTTGTTTTTTTTTTTTCACGAACATCAATAAGTCGATTTTTGATTTTTCAAAATCAAACGTCATTTCGCAAAAATATCGAACATACATTCAACAACAAATTGTTCGATATGAAACATTACGCAATCAAATCATTTCATCAATCGTTCAAATTATTTTTTTTCAAAAAAAAATCATTTTACATCAAAATAATGAACGACAAATCAAATTTATTTTCAAAAAACAATTACAAAAAATGAATTCAATACGTTTGAAAAATGAAAAATCAATTCGACATGAATCAAACGAACGAATACGTCGAAAATTCGAACAAAATCAAATTTTTCTTTGTTGTCATTTTTTTGAAAAGAAAATTTAATGTTCAATTGTTGTAAAATGTCAAAATCAAAAACAATTCAAATAAAAAATATACATGAAAAAAATATGTTGACTTTTTCAAAAAAAACATTCAAAAAATTTTCATTAAAAAAAAAACAATTTTCAAAAATATAAAAATTATAAACAACGAATCAATCAATCAATACGAAATTACGATGTTCATCGTATTGTTTTCGTTGCGAATTTACATTTTATCATGAAATTTCATTTGCAATAAAATTACAAAATTTCATTTTGAATTTTATTCAAAACAATCAGAACTTTTTTGCAAAACAAAATATCGAAAACAACAAAAATGAAATTTTGAAACGTTTCAAATGTCGAAAGAATAATGAACGCAAAAAACAACGCAATTCAAACAAAAATAAATTTAAAAACGATTATAATAAACGCAAAAAAGACGAAAAAAATTCGACGAAAAAAAAAACAATAATCAATTTCGATTCAACAAAAATCGAAAAGAAAAAAACGATAAAAAATTCAAATTTGATAATTTTAATCAAAAATCAATCAAATTCAAAAAAATTATGACGTTGAATCAAAAACGAATTCAAAAATATTATGAACAACAATAAATGCAAAAATTGCGATAAATCAAATTGTATTTTCAAAAATTGTAAAAATAAAAAATCGAAAAAATATACATGAAAAATAACATTCGATTCGAAATCAAAAAAATAATCGATTTGATAATTTTCAATCAAATTGACACAATGAAAAATTTTATATTGAATAACGAAATTGATTTTAATTTTGACGAATCGTTTACGATCGATATCGAAATCAAAAACGTCAAACGTCGTCGAAAAAAATTTCGCATGATTAAATGCAAAAAAACAATGATCAAAATAAATAAAAAATCAAACGAGAAAAACAAATTAAAATTCGAAACAATCATGAATTCAAAAACAAAAATCAATTTGATAAATAATATTTTTGTTAAACAATTTGAATTAAAATCATTCAACGTGTTTAATTGCGAAACAATGATTATCGATAATCATTTTTTCAAAATTTATGACGTTTATTTCGTGCAATTCGAAATGCAAAACGAAAACGATGTAAATCGTTTTTTCAATGATAATTTTTAAAAACGAACTTGACATGAAACATGACGTTAAATTTGTTATGAATGCAATTATCAAACGCAAAAATAAATTGAAAAATCGACAAAATCGAATCGTGATCATTGATTGTAAAATCAATTTTTTTTATCGTAAATCGTATCGAGAAAATCGAATCAAAAAAATTAATCAACGTTGTCGTCGATAACAAAAAACAAATTTTCGTCATGTTCGTACGAATTTTTCATGACGAAAAAAAAAAACATGAATAACGTACACATCGAACGACGAACACAAATCGATTCGATTTTTGCGAAAATAAAAAATAAATCAAATATCAAAATCATTATATTCGAAATTTTGAAAAAATTCGTTGATTTGACAAATAAAAACAAAATATACGAATTATTTGATCATGAATCAAACGATCATGTTATTGATTTGAAATCAAACAAAAATTTTTTTTATAATTTCATTTATTCATTGTCAAAAAACGAATTTAAAATATTACGAATTTATTTGAATAAACATTTCAAAAACGATTTCATCAAATTTTTCATTTTTTCAATCGAAACATCAATTTTGTTCGTCAAAAAAAAACGAAATTTTGAAATTATGTGTGAATTACAAAAACTTGAATTTTTTGACGATAAAAAATAAATATTTCTTGTCGTTAATCGATGAAAATCTAAATCGTTTGAACAAAATTCGCATTTATACAAGTTTCGATATGATAACAACATACAATAAACTACGTATCAAAAAAAAACGAATGAAAAACGACGTTCAAAACACGATATGAACATTTTGAATATATCGTTTTATTTTTCGATTTTACTAATGCATTTGCGACGTTTCAAAATTTCGTCAATAAAATTCTGATCGAACGATTCGATTTCATTGTCATAATTTATTTGAACGATATAATCATATATTTCATAAACGAAAAACAACATATCGAAAACGTCAAATGAATGTTAAATCGTTTGCGAAAACACAAATTTTTCATCAATATGAAAAAATGTTAATTTTTCAAAAACAATATTGATTTTTTAGATTTCGTTGTATTTTCAAAAAAAATACAAATGCAAAAAAATAAAATCGATATTATACAAAAATGATCGACGTTCAAAAACGTGTCAAAAATTTTGAAATTTTTGAATTATGCAATTTTTATAAACGATTCATCAAGAATTTCAATAAATTGACATTATTTTTAATTTCAATGCTAAAAAAATCAACAAAATTTCATAAAAAAAAATCAAACGAAAACGTAATTCGAACAAAAATCGAAACAAAAATCATAACAAAAAACGATTATCGAATGATTTTTTGATTTTCGAAATTTACGAAATTTTCAAACGTTTACGAAATGCATTTCTGAAAATATTTATTTTGCAACATTTCGATTCGACTAAATTCATACGTGTAAAAATCGACGTTTCGAACAAAACAATAAATGAAATTTTTTGTCAATTCGACGATCAAAATTATTAACATTCGATAATTTATTTTTTCAAAAAAATGATTTCAACGAAATGCAATTATAAAATTCACGACAAAAAATTTTTGATTATAATTTTCGCATTCAAACAATGACGTCATTATTTCGAAAAAACGAAAAAACAAATATTCGTTTTAACGAATCATCGAAATCTCAATCGTTTCATGATCACAACGAAATTATCATTTCGACAAATACGATGAACGCAAAAACTGTTTCGTTACAATTTCGTCATCGATTATCGTTTTGACAACAAAAATTTTGCAATCGATTTGTTTCGACGATTTGATTATATGATCACAATTGAAAAAAAAATTGAAAACAATCGTTAGATTCTGACGCGTTTGCGACAATTTTTGTAATCGATTTCGAACGAATTTCAAATTTGCGTGAACGAAATTAAAACGACGATGTTCGAATTCAATAATGAAAAAAACAAATTTGCGAATGATTTTTTTAATTTTCAAAAATGTGCATCAAACGTGATCATCGATGAATGAAAAATATTAATATTAAATAATGCAACGATTTTTCAATCGATCAACGAAATATTTGCAAAAAAACATATTCACGAATTTGATGTTGCATACGACGATAAAATCATTGACAATTTCGTCGAATTGATACGTTCATTGCTAAATCAAAATTCATGCGCGATTTAAATGAAAAAAAACTAATTATTTTTGATATGTCACATTCGCATTGACAAAACGAAAAAAAAATATTGTGACACGATAATTATTTATACGTTTCGTCAAATTTGAAAAAAAATGTCATAAAAACAAATCATAACAATTTTTTCGTTGATCATTTCGAAATAAAACGTATTTTTGAATTGATACGAAAAAAATATTATTGATTTAATCAAAAACGAAACAATTTCGAAAAAAACGTCGAATACGATTCGAATATGCGTGCACAAATAAAAAAACATTGCGAAACATGTGTTATTTGCAAAAAAAACAAAATATTTCGTCACAAATCATATGAAAAATTCTCGTTTTTTTTATATCGAAATTCATATGAATTGATTTTACAATGAATTTCGTAACGAATTTTTCAAAAAACAAAACATGAAATGAAACGACTTATGATGCAATATTCGTTGTGATAAATCGTTTGATCAAAATAACACATTACATTTCAATCACGAAAACGATGATCGCAAAAAATCTCGTCGAGATTTTAATTCGAAAAATCATTAAATTTCATGATTTTTCATCGTCAATAACAACAAACAAAAACTCGATTTTTATCGTTAAATATCATGACGCATTATGTTATATTTTGAAAATAAAATTGAAATTATTCACGATTTATCATTCGCAAACAAATGATCAAACGAAATGACAAAACTTAATCATGAAACAATATTTCAAAATTTTTGTCAATTTTGAACAAAATGATTGAATGAAATTATTGTCGATAATTGAATTTGTTTATAACAATAATAAACATGCGTTCACGCAAATGTCATCGTTTGAAACGATGCAAAAATACACGTTCAAAATGTTTTTCGAAAATTTTGCAAATTTTAAAGTTAAATTCAAATTTGTTAAAAAACATGTCGAAAAACTGATCGAATTGATGAAAATATTGAAAATTAATTTAATTTACGTTCAAAAACAGCAAATTAAATACAAAAATGCAAAAATCAAATTGATGAATTTCGACGTGAAAAATTACGTCAACGTCAACGTCAAAAATATTCGTATCAAACGCAACAAAAAATTGAAATGAAAATTTTTCGAATCATTCAAAATATTGAATACAATAAAAAATCAAACATATCGCATAAATATATTTAAACGTTGACGAATTCACAATGTTTTTCACGTTTCGTTGTTCGAAAAATCATATCTAAAAGAAAAAAAAATTCGTTAAAATTCACATATCAGTCAAATGACATCGACATCGAAAAAAACGAAAAATTCATCAATGAAAAATATTGAATCGAAATCATTTTAAACAACAAAATTTACAAAAAAAATCAAGTTTCGAACAAATCATATAATAAATCAGAATTTTACTATTTCGTTCAATGAAAAAATTACGAAAAACGTATTTGAAAATTCGTTTCAATGATCAAGCATTTCAAAAATATGTTCAAAAAATTTCATATGAAAAATTCGAAAAAAAACGATATCAATAAATTTTGAAATCGTCGACGCGTTCGACGTCAAATAAATGTAATTTTCACGATGAAATCGTTGACAAAAAAATCAACATTTTACATTTGATTCGATGTTATTTATTGTTTAAAATTTACGACGCATGAAAAACTGAATCGTGTCAAAAACATTTTCAAAAATTGTTGTTCGATTTGATTGAACGTTAAATATAAATGTGAAATATGATGTTAAATGCAACGATAAAAATATCGAAATTTGATATGTCAATTGCGATCGCGATTATTCGACGTTTATTTCGTTTAACAATTTGCAATAACATATCGATTTTGATATACGAAAACAAAAAAATGAAATATGCAAAAAAATTCGAATTCGATTTCGTTGTCAACAAATCAATTGTCAATTATCATATCGAAAATTGTGAATTGTACGAAATCAAATTATCGATATTGAAAACAACAAACAATAAAATCATCAAATCATGTTTTTTTTGAATCATTCAAAAAAATGTTTTTTCAAATTTTTAACGCAAACTGACTGTGAATTGCGAAAAATATTCGATGCGAAAATCACGATCACAATGATTTTTCAAATCAACGATTTTCGATGCGAAAATCACGACGACAATGATTTTTCAAATCAAAAAATATACAAATTTAGAAATTTTTGTTACAAAACAAATAAAAAAATTTTGATCATTTCAAAAAATTTCGATGTTAAAAAAAAAACGCATGTAAAACATTCAAAATTCAAATCGACATAAAATATGATCGAATTTCGATAAAATCGAAATATGCATCATGATCACATGCAAAACAAACATCGAATTCGAAAAAATGTTGTTTGCATTTTTTTGTACAACAACAAACAACAAATCGAATGATTTGCAATTGAAATTTTTTATTTTTTTTATTCGTACATTTGTATATAACGAAAAAATAATGATTAGAATTTTTGATTTCTTAGAAATTAATCTAATTATCAATCAGAAATTATATATTTTTGATGTCACATTTCGTATTTTACAATCGCATTTTTGATAATGTACGATTTTTGATTGATCGATTTGTTGAAATTTGATTCATTGATTGTAAAATTCGCGATCTTGATTGAATGCGTGATTTGAATAAAAAAATGTAAAAAATATGTCATCAAAAATACAAAACATTTTGTATGACGAAACGATCGATTTTTTTGACATGATTTCGATAAATGTGAATTTGACGCGAATCATTTTCGTAAAAATGAATTGTTGAAAACATTTCGAATTTAACGTTTTCGAATTTTAACTAATAGACGTTTTTTGATTAATTGCGAATTTGAAATAAAAAATGATTCGAATTTGATTGAAAATTTTTGAAAAAAATTCGATTTTTTTGATATGTAATAAATTTATTCGTTTTGATTTTTTAACGAACATTTCGAATAGATTTTCGATGATCAAATATGACTTTTGTTGTTTTCGAAACGAAATGAATAAACGAATAATTGATGCGATTTTCAACGTTTTTGATGTTGATTTAAATGCAAAAATTGAAAAACGTGATAATTTTGATACAACAATTGAACGTGAAACGATTTCTGTTCAAAATAATGATTTTTTTGATATTGCAATTGATGAAATTGATGAAATCATAAAAAAAATATCGAAAAGTGAATTTTTCGAAATCATTTCTGAAAAAATAATAAATGATATGAACATCAATGTTGATTCATTTCGTGATAAAAATGTTGCAAAAAATGTAAACATTACGATTATTGCGAACATCGTTTTTGATACAAATTCGACGATTTCGTTTCGAAATGAAATAAAAAATGCGAACATTGTTTTTGATAAAAAATGTGTTCGTATCGCGATCATTGCGATTTGACTTGATGTAAATTTCGCGATATCGTTTGCAAATTTCGTTTGTTGTTGTTGTTTTGTTTTGTGAATTTACTTTTTGATTCGCAAAATTTTCAACTTTTTTTGTTTTTGCGAATCAAATTTCTGATACAACATTTTGCATAAAGTATCGAGTTTTTGCGT
The DNA here is from genome assembly GCA_018902385.1 of Physcia stellaris. Taxonomy (NCBI): domain Eukaryota; kingdom Fungi; phylum Ascomycota; class Lecanoromycetes; order Caliciales; family Physciaceae; genus Physcia; species Physcia stellaris. Next base: position 196,230 of record JABSSW010000065.1, read on the forward strand.
CAAATAATTTTGCAAATAAAACGTTTATTCAAAAAATCATTGCTTTGCAAAATTTTGAAAACAATAACGAACAATGAAACGTGTTTTTGTTTCAAAATGTTTTTTCGTTTTCGATTCAAAATTCGCTAGAAATTTATTGACGTCGCGATAAATAATTATGTTTTTTTGTACATTACGTTTGCATCGAAATACTTCGCAAATATAAAAAAATTTGAATAGAAAATGTCGAGTTCTCGCTGATAAATTGAATCGAAATGCGACATGATGTAAAAAAAAAAATCGAAACGAATCGATCAAACAATTAGATAAATAATAAATAAATAAAAAATAAATAAATAAATCGATAAATAAATTTGTTGACGTCAAATGATCAAATATTCGATGTGATTTTTAATACAATAAAATCAAATATTTTTCAACGAAATTGATGATATTTTTCGATTTTGTTGCTATTCAACGATGTTGATACGATTCAGCGACGTTGATCGTTGCTAAGAAAATTCTAAACAATTTGAAAAATTGTCGATCGTATGTTCGATGATATTATCATTGTTACGATAAATCGTGATGTGAATGAATAATATGTTTGATTGTTATTATTTAGAAAACAGAAAACAAAATATGAATTCGTGTCGAAATTTTGCGAAAACGTTAATTTTTTCTGATCAAAATATTTTAATTTCAGCTTTATGTGAAAATTTATCGTAACAATATCGTTGATTGCATTATTGCTACGAGATTTGCAATTCAACGAAACAACGTATATATTACGAAACTTGTAATTCAACGAAACAACGTATTACGAAATCAATTACGAAATTTGCAATTCAACGAAACAACGTATATATTACGAAATTTGCAATTCAACGAAACAACGTATTACGAAATTTGCAATTTAACGAAACAACGTGTTACGAAATCAACGTGACAACGTTATCAAATTTTGAGCAATTTCTGATTCAATTGCTCAATTTGTATGATAAATTGTATGATAATCAAACAGTTGATTTGAAAATCTTTGTGAATTTTCGTCGATTTCAGAATTTTTAAACTGAATACGAAATAAATTGATTCGAAATAAAATTTATTCGCAAATCGTGTTTTTCACGTTAAAAAATCATTTTTGTATTGAATTAAATCGATTATGATGCAAAAATCACGAACGATTACGAAAAAAATCAATAATATGATTTGATTAAAATTATATAATTTTAATTCTGATTTGTCATTTGTAATTGTTACGATACATTACGATTTTGATCAACGATCGCTTTTTATGACGATGAAATTCATCTGTACGAAATGTTAATTACGAATTTGTTATTTTGTTGTTATTGAAAAAATCATGAATAATTATCATTTTATTGTTTTGAATTTCGTTATTCTTGTAAATTACATGCAGATGAAAGCACAAAAAATATGCGAATATCAAAACATGAATTTCAACAAAAACGCATTAATTTTGTTTTCGTCAAATTATATTAATTGAATTTTGATTGCAACATTTGCACAACACATTTGCGAAAATTGTATTTTTAACACTTTTTCACAACAATCGTTTGTGTTATTTGTTTTGTATTTTAACGAATTCAGTTTGAAATTTTCGTGCAAACTTTTTCAACGATGTAATTTTTTCAACGATGTGATTTTCTCAACGATGTAATTTTTTCAACGATGTAATTTTTTCAACGATGTGTTGTTTGAAATTTTCGAACAAACTTTTTCAATGCGATGAATTCGATGCGAAAATGCAAAATCGAACGAATCGAAATTCGATGATTTATTGACTTCGAATATGACGTAAAATCGATTCGTAAAACGTGCGATCGAACGATCGAAAACGTTTTGAATTTTTTCATGAAATAAAATATCGATGTGAAATTTGATATTTAAAATTGAATAAAAAATACATCATAAAACAAATATCAATTGTTTGAATTTTGCGATGTTGAACGAAAATGCAAATCACATCATGATTTGATAACATCATTGTGTTTCAAAATTTTCAAATATTTTTGCGACATCAATAAATCGATATCTATGAAATTTGACTGTAAAAAATTCATTAAATATGTCGATGCAATGTCAAAAGCTGAAAATAATCGAAAAATCGATAAGAAAAATGATGTATCGAATGCGACGAACATGCATCGATGCAAAAAATGCAAAATCGAATCTTTTTGATTTGATTAAATTTTGTCAAAGAATCAAATCGATTAATATGCGAAAAGATCAAATATTTTTAACATTATTTGTTTTTCTTGATCGAATTTCTATTTTGCAAAATCGAATATGTAATATGATTGCATAATACGCTTTCTCGAAATTGTATTGTTTGATTGTACAATACGTTTTCTGAAACGATATTATCTGAACGTGAACATTTTGATCTGTACACTTTTTCGAAGTTGTATTGTCTAATAGATTGTTTCTTTTTTTTTAACAATTGTACAGTAAATCAATACGCTTTTTCGAAATTGTATTGTCATCGTTGTATTTTTTTTTTCGTATTTATCGAGCGATTAAGTTTCAAAAGATAATAAAAAGAAAAAACGAAATTAATCGTGTTAAATCAAGACGAAATCACAACAAAAATAAATTTTTATCATATTCGTTAAACAATAAAACAAATAAACAAAACATACAACAACTTTTAATTTTTTCAAATCGATTCACGATTGACAAAAAAGATGAACGAACAAACAACAAACAAACAACATGTTAATTTCTTCAAAATAATGACTTTTTCGAAATAGAAAAATCAATACTTTTTCAAAATAAAACGAAAAGAAACGAAATTTCAATAACGTTGTTTCATGAATATTTCATTGTTTTCAACTCTTGAAACATTTGACATGATTCAATCAATAAATCAATAAATGACGAAACGTTTTTGACAATGTTTGCAAACAAAAAAAAAACGCGAAAATGTCGAAAAAAATAAACGCATCGAAATAAAAAATCGAAAAATTCGCAAAAATGACGTGCGAATTGAATGTTTCATCGAAACGTGTGTTGTTGAAAATGTTTCGAATTTAATCGATTTGAAAACAAATAAAATCGTCGCATTGAAATATGACGTAATGCGCGTTTGTATGAAATCAAATTTGCAATTGTTTTTAAAATTGCATTTGTCAAAATCGCGCGAAAACAACGATTTGTTATGACGTGATTGCAAATCAAATGAATTTGATTTTTCAACGAACATGCGAATCAAATCGTTCACAATGAAATAAAATTTCGATGATATAAATGTTTGAAACGAAATGAACGAAACATGTTATGACACAAGATCAAATTAAATGATATGAATTTAAATCAAATATTTTGACATGATTTTTGACAAAAATTTTGTCGTTATTTCATATTAAATGAATGATGATCAAACAACTGATTCGCAATTATTGTACATAAATTGACATTTTGTCGTTCATAATTTTTAAATCAATCAATTCACACATTACGCATAACAATTGATAATATCATTCAAACGATAATTTGTACGTAAACAAAACGACATCATTTTTTGTTTTTTAACGTATCAATTTTCGAACAGTTTTGCATTTTGTACGCAAGTCATTTGTTCATCAATATTTTTTTCGTTGTCATCGTCGAAAATTTTATTGTTTTTTCGATTTGACGTTTCGATCGAAATCAATCATCAACAACAAACATTCAATTGAAAATGAAAATTTCAATCAAATTTCTCATTTTCTTTACAATTTTCAGCAAAAACGATTGATTTTTTTTTCAAATATTCAAAACATTTCGATTTTTCGTGAAAATTCGCGTTGTCATCGTTCAATGACGACGCATTTGAATGTCAATTTATCATCGAATTTTTGTTTGATTCGAACAATTCAATTTAACGATTTCATTTGTTTTTTTATCAACAAATAATTTGTTCAACAAGTTTTGAAAATTTCAATTCGTTTTTTTTTTGTTTTGTTCGTAAGAAATTCAGAATTCAAAATCTGCAAAAAACGCGAATCGAATTTCGACTGTCGAAATTTCAAATCAAACAGATTCGAAACATCAAATCGATTATACAATGAAACAAACAGTTTCGTCATATTAATAAAATCAGCGCAACAACGATTATCGCATCGATATTTGCGCATATGCGCTGAATGATGTGTACGTTGCATCAAGCAAAACGAATATATAACAAACTTTGTGAAAAGTAATTAGTTTTGCAATTATTAATCTAAAAATAATATCGTTTTCTGTTATACATTTCTGATGCTCAAGTCTTTTACATTTTAATAATTATCATAATTTACGATTAGCATCACTCGTGTATAATTACAACTAAATATATCTCAATGATTGCACGCGATATTTCATCATTGTCAAATTCAAATGCGAAATCTTTGTTCGAAGAATTTGAAAAAAAAACATTCATTGCACAATGAAAAGTTTATACTCGTCAGCAAGTGATTTTAGCACGTCAACGTTTCATACAATCATCGTTTTTTGTTGCATCTGAAATTTCTCGTCGCAACGATAAGTTTTATCACATCAAGACAATTGAACAAGCATTTACGTTTTACATCGAAAAATTCTACGTCGAATGAATATCTCATACTCGAATCATGAAAAATCAATTCAAAATCAATCAATGCGATCGTTTCGCAGACGATTCGAATAATATTAAATTTGTGTACGTTAAAATTTTCTTGAAGCGAAAAATCACTATTCACATGTTATGAGAAATCGACGTCATTGCAAAATCAAATGAAAAACGCACTTGAATCGAATACAAAAACTTTCTGAAAATCAACGTATAAAAAATTTTCATCAAAATCGAAAATATTTACGATAAATATTTGAACTACAAACAAATCAACAAACAATTTGTCATGAATTATAACGTCAATCGAATCGTTCTCATGACTCAACTTACGTCGAAACTGAAATTCAATAATCACGAAAAGTTTCAGAATTTCATAAAAAAATTGCTTTCGAAACATAAACGTTTTCTCGCTAAAAAACGCGATATGCATACTAAAATTGAAATTCTTAATCGTCTCAAGAAGATCGAAAACGCTGATTATCAAAATAATCAACATAACAAACAAAAAGTCATCGAAATTAACATCAACAATGATTTCAACAAACGAAAAAGAAATGACGATAATTTCATCAACGAAAAAAAACAATTCAACAAAAAAAGCAAACTCAACAACAATGACAACGAAAATAACAATGACAATGAAAAAAACGATAAGAAATTCAAATTCGATAATTTTAACAAGAATTCAATCAAGCTCAAACTGTATCGTTGAATCAAAATCGAATTCGCTGTCATAAAAAAAAATAAAAAATGTTTTGAATGTGATAAAAACGATCACGATATCAACGCTTGCATCAATAAAAAAAAATGCATTGTTTTTGCAAAGTTTCTGTTCGAAATCGAAAAAACAAAAAACTAAACGACTTGACATTTTTCAATCAAATTGACATAGTGAAAAACTTTTTAACGAACAATAGCAACGACGACGAATTTTTCTCGACGAGTTTTAGCGATATCATCAGCAAACGTCGTCGAAAGAAATTTCGCACGATTAAATGCGATAAAATCAAAATCAAAATCAATGACAATGAGATTTTTGCAATCATGAATTCAAAAACAAAAATTAATTTGATAAATAACGTTTTTGTTAAAAAGTTCAAACTAGTTTTATTCGACGTTTTTTTCTGTGAAGTCATGACTTTTGACAGTAATCAGCTCAAAATTTATGAAATTTATTTCGTACGACTAGAAATTTCGAACGAGAACGACGTGAATCGTTTTTTCAACGAAAACTTTCTAGAAATCGATTTATTCTGAAATATATCGTTAAATTTGTCATGATTTAAATTATCAAAAACAGAAATAAATTGAACTGCTAATAAAATTCGATTTTGACAATTATCAATTCAGAATTTTTTTTTCATCATGAATCGTATCGAGAAAATCGAATCAAAAAAATTAATCAATGATATAATTGACGAAAAGAATGAAATTTTCGTCATGTTCGTACGATCGTTTCGTGACGAAAAAAATGATTTCGATGAAATACATATCGAGCGACGAATTCAAATAAATTCAATTCTAGTGAAAATAGAAAAAAAATCAGACATCAAGATCATCATATCTGAAATTCTGAAAAAATTCGCAAAAATCTCGAATGAAAAAAAGATTTACGAATTGTCGATTCATGAATTTGACGATCACGCAATAAATTTGAAATCGAACAAAAAATTTTCTTATGAATCAATCTATTCGCTATTTGAAAACGAATTAACAATATTGAAAATTTATTTGAACAAACATTTGAAAAACGATTTTATCAAATCGTTTATCTTCGCAACAAAAATTTCAATTTTTTTCGTCAAGAAAAAGAACGAAAGTCTACGTCTGTGCGTGAATTACAAAGATTTAAATCTGTTAATTATCAAAAACAGATATTTTTTATCGTTGATCGATGAAAACTTTGATCGTTTTAACAAAATTCGAATTTATACAAGTTTCGATATGATTGCAACATACAATAGATTTCGTATCAGAAAAAATGATGAATGAAAAACAACGTTTCGAACGCGATATGAACATTTTGAATATATCGTTTTATTTTTTGATTTCACTAATGCATTTGCAACGTTTCAGAATTTTGTCAACAAGATTTTGACAAAACGATTCGATTTTTGCGTCATAATATATTTTAACGATATCGTCATTTATTCTATGAACAGAAAGCAACATATCGAAAACGTTAAATGAATTTTTTAACGCTTAAAGAAACATAAATTGTTCATCAATAACGACAAATGCAAATGATTCACAAACAATATCGAGTTTTTGAATTTTGTCGTCTTTTCAAAAAGTGTGCAAATACAAAAAAACAAAATCGATGCGATACAAAATTGATCGATTTCGAAAAACGTGTTTGAAATTCTGAATTTTTTGAAATTGTGTAATTTTTACAGACGTTTCATCAAGAACTTCAATAAATTGACATTATTTTTCATTTTCATGCTAAAAAAATCAGCAAATTTTCACAAGAAAAAAATCAAACGAAAACGAACTGTCAATCGAAATCGAAATCGAAATAAAAAGCGAGTATCAAATAGTTTTTTGATTTTCGAAATTTTCGAAACGTTCAAATTTTTTAAACAGACGTTTTTGAAAACATTCATTTTTCGACATTTCGATTCAATTAAACGAATTCGCGTGAAAATCGACGCTTCGAACAAAATCATAAAAAAAATTCTGTGTCAATCAGACGACGAAAAACATTGACATTCGATAATTTATTTCTCGAAAAAAATGATTTCGACGAAATGTTATTACGAAATTCATGACAAGAAACTATTGATTATTGTATTTGTTTTCAAACAATGACGTCATTATTTCGAAAAAATCAAAAAAAAAATTTTCGTTTTGACAAATCATCGAAATTTCAATCGCTTCATGACAACAACGAAACTGTCATTTCGACAAATTCGATGAATTCAAAAATTATCACGTTACGATTTCATCATCGATTATCGTTTTGATACAAAGAATTTTGCGAACGATTTGTTTCGACGATCAAATCATATGATGATTTTTGAAAAGAAAATCGAAAACAATCGTCAAATTTTGAATCAATTGCGACGATTTCTTCAAACAAACTCGTTGAAATTTCGAGCTTGTATCGATGCGATTCAAGCAACAATGCAAAAATCAAACTATCAACACGATTCGTTTTCGAAATGTCAAAATGTTCAAGAAACGAAATCAAACGTGATCATCAATGAGTGAAAAATCATAATATTGAATAGTGCAACAATTTTTCGATCGATCGATGAAATGATTGCGCGAAAACATATTCACGAAATCGAAACAACATACGACGAAAAAATCATCGAAAAAATTACTGAATTGATGCGATCATTGTTAAACAAAAATCTTTGCGTCGTACAAGTGAGAAAAAAATTAACTATTTCTGATATGTACAATGAGCAATGACGAGACGAAAATGAAATGCTATGACACGAAAAGTGCTTGTATCTGTCATCAAGTCTGAAAAAAAACGTCATTAAATCGAATCATGACAATTTTTTGATCGAACATTTTGACGTTGAACGCATCTTAAAATTGATACAAAAAAAATACTATTGATCAAATTCAAAACGAAATGAAAAAAACATCGAGCAAAATCGTGACATGCGTGCACAAATCAAAAAATATTGCGAAACATGCGTCATCTGCAAAAAAAGCAAAGTTTCTCGTCACAAATCATACGAAAAACTATCGTTTTTTTCTATATCGAAATTCAAATGAATTGATTTGACAATGAATTTCGTGACAAAACTATTTGAAAGCAAAACATGAAACGAAATCACACATGACTCGATATTCGTCGTGATGAATAAACTGACGAAAATGATTCATTACATTTCAATCACGAAAACAGTGATCGCAAAAAATCTGACTGAAATTCTGATACGAAAAATAATAAAACTTTATGATTTTTCGTCGTCAATAACAATTGATCGAAATTTCATTTTCACGTCAAAATATCACGATTCGTTGTGTTACGCATTCAAAATCAAATTCAAATTGTTCACGACATATCATTCGCAAATCGATGATCAAACAAAACGACAAAATAACATCATGAAACAATATTTTCGAACGTTCGTCAATTTCGAACAAAACAATTGAATAAAATTATTGTTCATGACGAAATTCGTTTACAACAACAATAAACATGCGTTTATTCAAATGTCATCATTCGAAATCATGCAAAAATACATTTCAAAAATGTCATTCGAAAATTTCGCGAATTTCAAAATTAAATCAAAATCTGTCAACGAACATGTCAAATATCTGACAAAATTGCTAAATGTATTTAAAATCAATTTAATTCACGCACAAAAACAACAAATCAAATACAAAAATGTTAAAACAAAAACGTCGATGAAATTCAAAATGAAAAATTACGTCAATTTCAACGTCAAAAATATTCGCACAAAACGTAATAAAAAATTCGAATGAAAATTCTTCGAATCATTCAAAATATTCGAAATTATAAAAAATCAAATTTATCGTATAGATATATCAAAACGTTGACGAATTCACAATGTTTTTCATGTGTCGTTTCTTGAAAAAATCAAAATTAAACGAAAAAAAAAGAATTTCGTTAAAACTCACATATCAGTTCAAGAATATTGACATTGAGAAAAACGAAATCACAGAAAAAGTATACGACGTTGAAGCAATTGAAAATAATAAAATTTTCAAAAAAAATCAGATTTCGAAAAAATCATACAGCGAATCAAATTTTTACTATTTCATTCGTTGAAAAAACTATGAAAAACGCATTTGAAAATCAATATCGATGATCAAACATTTGAGAAATTTGATACGAAAATTTCACACAAAGAATTCGAAAAAAAACGATGTCAACAAATTGTCGAATCGACGTCGTATTCGACGTCAAATAAATGCAATTTTCTTGATGAAATCATTGATTAAAAAACAAACTCGTCAATGATTTTGTGCTGTTTATTGTCAAGAATTTACGTCGCATGAAAAATTGAATTGTGTCAAAAACATTTTCAGAAATTGTTGTTCGATTTAATCGAACGTCGAATATCGTGATAAGATAAAAATAAAAAATCGAAAAAATTTTCGAAATTTGATATATTCAATGCGATCGCGTTTATTCGACGTTTTTCGCGTTTAATCATTTTTTTTTTGAACAATTCGTCGATTTCAATATACGAAACAAAAAAATAAAAAAATAATGATTGATTCAAATTCAAATTTCATTGTCATTCAATTAATTGTCAATCATCAAATCGAAAATCGTGAATTGTACGAAATCAAGTTTTCGATATTGAAAGCAACGAACAATCAAATCATCAAATCATGTTTTTTTTGAATCATTCAAAAAATGTACTTTCAGATTTTTAACGCAAATTGACTAAAAATCAAATAGAATGATAAATTATTCGATGCGAAAATCACGATCACAATGATTTTTCAAATTATAAAATTTTCGAATGCGAAAATCGCGATTACAGCGATTTTTCAAATCTCATGAATACAGCGTAAAAACACAAACTTTCAATTTCAACAATGATTCAAATCAGATGATATTGTTATTTCAAAAAATTTCGATGTTTAAAAAAAAGCGCGTGTAAGAAATTCAGAATTCAAAATTTGCAAAAAGCGCGAATCGAATTTCGACTGTCGAGATTTCAAATCAAACAGATTCGAAACATCAAATCGATTATACAATGAGACAAACAATTTCGTTATATTAATAAAATCAGCGCAACAACGATTATCGCATCGATATTTGCGCATATGCGTTGAATGATGTGTACGTTGCATCAAGCAAAACGAGTATATAACAAATTTTGTGAAAGATAATTAATTTTGCAATTATTAGTTTAGAAACAATATCGTTTTCTGCTATACATTTCTGATGTTCAAGTTTTTTACATTGTTTATCATCATTTTATTTCAAATTTCAATACGACACATTATTTTCATTTAAATCATTTTGATTGTTTTTACATCACAAATCATTCGCATTGCGTTTGAATTATTCGATTACATCGATACAATTGATTCAATTTATTTTGTCAATACATTTGCAAAAATTATTGTGAACAATATCGTAATTAATTGTTTTAAATCAATATCGTTGTCAATTATTAATCATTCAATTTCGACAAACATTGTTTATTCAGCAAAATGAATCGTCGACAAAATTCGTTTTCGTAAAAATTTTAAAATTTTCGTGATCGTCATCGAAACGTATCGAAACAATCAATCATTTTTCGATTGAATTAATGATCGAATTACGTCATTCATTTTTGATTTAAAATCGACGATTGCAAATATTTTTTTTGATATTTTTTACGTTCATTTTTCGAAAAATTTACGTCGTAAATTTCAAATCATTTCGTCGACGTCGTTTTTTCAACGACGAAACAACATCATAATTTCGCTAAACATCATTTTTCGAAACACAAAAATATCGAATTTATTTTCGCATTCAATTCAAATATGACGAACGAAAATAACAATTGACAAAACACGAAATTCACGCAACAACAATGACAAATTTTTAAACATTGATTACAAATGTTCGAAACGATATTCAAACAAAATTTCAAAACTTTGTCGAATCATTAAATTCAATCGAATTTTTTTGACAATGATGATGACGTCAAATGAAATGTTCAAAAAACAAAATTTTTCGATTCGTAATACAAAAAAAAAAACGTTATTATCGACAATTCGATCGAACATTCGAACAAAAATACATATTTTCGAAATGTTCATTTTTATTGAAAAAATTAAAAATATGATATTGTTCAAAAATGTTAATGTGATTCGAACAAATTTTTATAATTGTATGCGTGATTACGCGTTACGTTAATACACAAAAATAATCAACGATAATCAAAAACGATTGATCAAATTCGAAAATGATGTAAAAAAATGAAAACGTTTGTTGTTGAAACGATACAAAAAATCGTCATCAACAATGTTGACGATCATTACGAAAAAAAAATACACGATAAAAAATGTTCGTCGACATCGCGAATCATTCGATTTCGTTGAAATTATAATCAAAAAAATTAAATCGACAATGATGTCAATTTATTCGCAATTGTATTTAATTTACAATGAATTGAAATTGAAATTTCGACGAAATTTGATCAAATCGACAAAAAAAATTACAATGAATGAGTTTTTTCAACAATTTGATAATAAAAAAAAATATAATAAAACATCGAAAATCGATATCGATTTTATCATTTTTTTGAAAACGAACGTCGTTTTTAATTCAATTATCGTTTTCAATTATTAACATCAATTTCATTCGATTCGTATAATATTTTTTTTGTTATCAATGAGCGTGTAAATTACGAAAATTTCAATAAATTTTTTTCGCAATTTCGTCAAATTCAATATTCGACATCGTATTAATTTGAAAAACAAAATAACGTTTACATTTTTCAACAACGTTCATATCAGTCAAATTATTCAAATCGACAACAATCGACATAAAACACGCAAAAACGTTCATACGCAAATCAACAATATCGATTTCAACAAACGCAACAAAACGAAATTCAAAAAAATCGAAACACGTTCGATTCGCGATTTCAATATTCGCAATTTTTACGTTTTAATAATTATTTTGTTAATTTTTCAAATTCATTTTCGTTTTCGTTTAAACAAAATATTTATTTTAATCAAAATGAAACGTTTAATCAAAATAAAGCATTATATCGACGAACGTATTTTGCGAAAAAAAAAACAAAAAACAATTATTCAATCGATGAAAAAAATTATCAAAATGATCACAACATGAATATTGAAAACGCGTCAACGATATTTATGATAAATGATAAATATCATGACGAAAAAACATTTCGAAATTCAAAAATTTAATGAAAATTATGTAATTCATGAATCATTCGAATATTTTGTGAATATTTCAATCAAACAAACGAAAATTTATTCATGCAAACGTTGTCAATCGAAATTTTATTTTAATAACAAATTTCATCGATATTTGCGTTCGTGTCGAACAATTTCGATTAAATTTGACACATCGTCGACGAAAAATATTTATAATTATCAAACATTTATCATGAATACATTTTTGTTGTTTCGATTTTGACGTCAAATTTCAATTCGATTGACATTCATTCATTTTTCGAAATTTTCATCGTAAATTCATTGTCGTTTCACAGTTTTGAATAATTGACGCAACGTTTGCAAACTTAATTCGAACGTTAACGTCATCGTAAACGATAATTTCAACAAACAATATTTTTTTCGCATTAATATTAACATTTGACACGATAAAATTGTTAAAATTGTTTGCAGAATTGATTGAAAAATTGATCAAATTTGAAACGACGAAATTAATCGCGATCGCGTCGTGCAAATTTTCATAATTAATCGTCATAATCGCGTTAATTGTCATGATCGAAACATCAAATTTCAATGTTTGTTTGAATCAATTTTTAAAAACAAATTTATGAACATTAACAGCTAAATGAACGTATTTCGAATTAATTAAATAGCATTTTTTTTTTTCGTATTTTTGTACGAATTTCAAACGCGTATTTTAGAAAATGTAAACATTTTCAAAATTGACGTTGTTCATTTGAATCATCTTTGTATGTGCATCAATGATATGAAAAAATACGTTTTCATTTTGATTTAAACGTTCAATTCGCGAAAACGTGAACATAAAATCGCGTTCAACAAATAAATTATTCTTTTCACGTAATTTGAAAAAAATCGTAAAAATTGATTTAATTGATATTTTAATAATTTCGTTGACACGAATCACGCGTTTGATTTGTGAATTTGCATTGATGACATTGAATTGTATTTTAATGTTTTTTGCAATTTTCGATGATAACAATTTGTTTGTTTACATTTATATTCATTCGTTTTGAATTCAATATATCATTGTCAAAAAAAAATTTTGTTTTCAATTTTTTCATTATGTAAATCTGTCGAATGAACGTGACGATCGCATTTTCGTCATTAATCGAAATTTCGAAAATTCGAAAAATTAATGAAATATGATTCGTCGTGATTACAACGACGTTTTCAATGTCGCGAATTTTGAGAAATTTCATAATTTGTCGCGCATGAATTTGATAATCAAATATTTTTGCATCAAAATTTACGATCGATTAATGACGCATCGCATTCGATATCGACGCATATATCGATAAAAAATTGTTTTATGTTTATTTTAAATCGTGACGTAACGTTACGAACGAAATTCGAAATTGAATCGTATATCGATTTTAACATTTGATTGTATCGTTTGATTTCGCAAACAAAAAATTTGTAAACGAAATTTTCGACAAGTTACATGCACAAAATCGCATGAAATACATTAATCAATTCATTTCGCATAATTATTTTGTTTTCGCGATATGAAAAACAATATTTGAATCAAATGATTTAAAACGCAAAAATCGAATCGTCGTCAACATACGCGAATTAAACAAAATTATTATTATCGATTTTTATTCAATGTTTTTTCAATTTGACATTATTGCAATCGTCGTCGAATGCAAATTCATTTTCGTTTTCGACGCGACGAATTTTTTTCATCAATGATTGATAAAATTTGCAAACAAACATAAATTTATCGTCGTTTCACATAAAAAACAAAAACAATTTAACGTCGCAATGATGAAATTCAAAAATTTTTCGTCATACGTACAACGACGAATCGACGTTATTTTTCGAAATTTTACGAATTTGTTCGTGTTTACGTAAATGATATTGTTGTTTTTTTCAATATTTTTGAAAACATATGATTTATTTACATTCGATATTCGAACGATTGAATATTTATGAAATTAGTTTGTCGTCGAAAAATCATTTTTCGACTATTTTACGATCGTATTTTTTGATCAAAAAATTGACGTTTTGATTTCATTATCGCAATCGATAAGTTGAAAACAATAATTAAATTAAATTTTTTATATTTTCAAAAATTTGAAAATCTATTTAGATTTTACAAAATGATTACGAAATTTTGTCGCGTTTTATGTTCAAAAAACGAACGCGTTACAACGTCGCAAAATTTTATTTTTACGATAATCGTTTTTAACAAAAACATCATTCGCAAAATTTATTCGCAAAAAATCGTAATGAACAATTTTTCAATTGAAAAATTAAAGTCATATCGACTATTGCAAAAAACTTTTAACAAAATTTCATTTTTGATACATTTCAATTTCGATCGAAAATTGTATATCGACATCGACGCGTTTAAACGACGCGAATTCGACGCGATGATTTATCATTTCAAAACAAACAATAATTCAAACAAATTCAAACGTAACGACATCGAATTCATTTTATTTTTAAATCGAATGTTGAACGAAATCGAAATCAAATATTGATTCATCGAATTCGAAATGTGTGACTTAATATGAATTGTCAAAAAATTCGACATATGATAAAAACAATCAAGAATATTATTGTTGTGTTTACGAATCATGTCGTCAATATTTTTATCGTTAAACAAATCACGATGAATTCGAACAACATCGATAAATTCAATTTTCGTTTTGTTCGTGTTTCAATTTATTTGTCACAATTTAAATTGAAAATGAAATATAAATCAAAAAAAAATCATGTTGTTTCGAATGCGTTATCAAAATTAACGTTTGAAAATGAACAAATTGTAAAGAACTTGAACATCAAAGATGTATAACAGAAAACAATATTATTTCTAAACTAATAATTGCAAAACTAACTATCTTTTAGAAAATTTATTATATACACGTTTTGCTAAATGCAACGTACACATCGATTATCGAAAATATGCGCGAATATCAATGCGATAATCGTTGTTGTGTTGATTTTATTAATATGATAAAATTGTTCGTTTCATTGTTTGATGTTTCGAATCTGATTTGATTTGACGAAATTCGATTCGCGCTTTTTGCAAATCTTGAATTTTGAGTTTTTACACGCGTTCTTTTTAAACATCGAAGTTTTTTGAGATAACAATATCATTTGATTTGAGTCATTCTTGAAATTGCAAACTTGTTGTAAATATGTTGATTTTGATGATTTGAAAAATCGTTATAATCGCGATTTTCGCATCGAATTCTGAAACTTGAAAAACATTGTGATCGTGATTTTCGCATTCGAAATTCTTTGATTTGAAGAAATCATTATAATCGTGATTTTCGCATCGAGATTCGTTTTTTTCGATTCATAATCAGTTTGCAATAAAAATCTGAAAAACATTTTCGTGAATAATTCAAAAAAAGCATGATTTGATAATTTCGCTATTTTGCTGTTTTCAGTATCGAGAATTTGATTTCGTACAATTCACAATTTTCGATTTGATGATTGACAGCTGATTGAATGACAAAGAAATCGAATTCGAATTTTTTTATCTTTTATTTTTTGTTTTTTATACTGAAATCGAGACGTTGCAAAACTGTTAAACGAAATAAAATCGAATAATCGCAATCGCATTGAATACATCAAATTTCGAAATTTTTTGATTTTTTATTTCGATTTCATCATGATATTCAACGTTCAGTTAAATCGAACAACAATTTCTGAAAATGTTTTTGACACGATTCAGTTTTTCATGCGTCGTAAATTTTAAACAATAAACAACACAGAATTGTGATCTGAAATCGTGATTTTCGACATGAACGTCGTGATATTGATATGACTGTTTTCGAATCAATTGATTTGTCAAAAAAATTATATTTGCAAAACGTTAAACGCGTCGTGATACTGAACTGTTTTCGCGTCAATTGTATCATCAAGAAATTGCATTCGTTGTGTTATTGATTTTCAAATATCTTTTCGTTGTACGATTTGATCGAAACTTGATCGCGATTGTTTTTTGTCAATGTCGATGTGCTTTAACTGATACGTGAATTCTAATAGAGTTTTAACGAAACTTTTTTCATTTTTTTAATCATATTTTTCGAAAGAAACGAGACGACGTTTGAATATAATTATGCGATGAATTCATTTTTGAATATCTTGAATGATTGAAGAATTTTTTGTTTTCGATGCATTGATTGCATTCGTTTGACTATTTTTGAATTTTTGATTGAATTATGCATGTTTTGCAAACAGATTTTGTCATGAACAATCAATCGCTCTGTGACGATTGAAATTGTTATTGTCGTTATGTTTTGCAAAACAGAATCATGAAACGTCATTTGCGAAATCTTTTGCGATCATCATTTTTTTGAATGCATAATTCATGTTCTATTTTCTGATAGTTTGCTATGAAATTCACATAAAGTTAATTCATTTCAATGTTCGTTGACTTGAAATGATAATTTATCGTGTGATTTATGACGAGATGTTTGTTCGCAAATTTCTGATTCATGTTCGCATGATTAAATTTGTCAAGATGTTTATATCGACATTATTTTTTGCAGTTTATGATTTTAACATGTTAAAATATGACGAGACGTTTTCTGTTTGCAATGAGCGCATGTTTCGTATTTCGATTTTTCAAAATAAATTCTTGTTTACATGTTCGAATTTTGACGAGATGTTTTGATAAATGACGATGTGTTTCGTAATTTATGATTTTGCTTGTATGTTAGAATTTTGTGATTCGAACTCGATGTTCGATAAATCATTTTGTTTGTATGATTGATTTGCAATATTTCTGTATTGACTTTGAGATGTTTTCATCAAATTGCACGATCAAAAAATCGTCGTGATTGCACGTTGAACGTTTTTCTTCTATAAAATTCGATGACACGTACAAGCAATTGCATGTTAAATTTTCAATTTCGTTTTGTTTTGTTCTGTAAAACGACTTCAACGTCATTTTGATTTTAACGACTTCATCGTCATTTTAGTTCTGTAAGACGAAATGACAAATACAAGCAATTGAATGTTAAACTTTCAATTTCGTTTTGTTTTGCTTTGTAAAACGATTTCAACGTCATTTTTGATTTTAACGACAATCGTCATCTTAATTCTTAAGACGAAATGACAAATACAAACAATGAATGTTAAATTTCATCGTCATTTTCGTCTACGCGAATTCATCGTCATTTTATGTCAATGCGTGAATGATCATTCAAAAATAATTAATTTCTGACTCATTATCACGCACGAAATTTGAATTTAGCAACAAACGAATCAACTCGACGATTTTCGCAACGATCTTTGACTTGTCATATTGCTTTATCTGATCGCTGAATACGTTTTTGCGCAATTATTTCAACGATCGATCGAAAGATTGTTACACTATTCAGTTTCATTTTTCATTCATCGATTATCACGTCTGATACACAATCGTGAATTTCAAAAAAATCATTCGTTTCTTGATGACTTTTATTTTCATGTAAATTTTCTGAAGATATTATTTACATATCGATTTGATTTCGCATCGCTTTTGAGTCGCATCGAAAAGACTTGAAAAATCATTATAGTCGTGATTTTCGCATTTGACAGATTCGAATTGATCGAGACGTTTGCAAAGATTTTTGCAATTACGTCAGATTGACGATTGCAAATTTTTTTCAATGATTTTTTGCTCGAATCGTTGAGATTCGATAACGATATTGACGTTCATCGTGTTTATTGAAATTTCGATGATATTGTGATCAACAGAAACTTATGATTTTTGCGTTGAAAAATCATCTTGACGAAAACAAGATTTATTGCTTTGTTTTGAACGTCGATTTTTACGTCGACAAATCTAATCGAATCGAATTGTTGCAAAATAGACGTTTTCAAAAATACGTTTCGTCGACGTTTGAAAGCTTGATTGTTTCGACATTTGTTTTATTTTTCGCGTGAAATTTTATCGATTTTTAGCATGAAATAAAAAGAATCAAGTTTATTGAAATTTTTGTGAACTTTGTAACTTTGTACAATTTAAAAATTCGTTAATTGTCGACACATTTTTCGATGTCGATCATTGTTCGTGTAAAAATTCGTTTTGTTTTTTTTCTGTATATTTTCAGTTCATGCGTTTGCACGTTTTCTGACTTTGAAAAAACAACGAAATTTTTTTTTTGTTTTTGCGTTTACATTTGCGTCTGAATATATTATTAACGTGTGAGTGAGACGTTTCGTCAAAATTTATTTTTCGAGCGAATTAACGAAACAAAAAATAAAATACTCAATGACTTTATCGCGATTTAACGTCGTTTTTTGCGTTGTATTTTGCTTTTTGCGAAATTTTTGCACTGTCGCAATCATGTGATTTTTCAAATTTGTATAGACGAAATCGTCGTCAAGCAATTTCTGATCAAAGAATAAATTGATGTCTTGCAAAAAATGACAAATTTAATAGATCGTTTTCGATCGCTTGTACAAAATATCTTTTTGCTCGATTTCAGATTCGACAGAAATGAAAAATCTGATAAAATCGTTTTCTAGTTACTTGTTCGAGTAAATTCTCAATAAATCAATCATTTTTCATTAAAAGTAAATGAAAATTAAAAGATGATTTCTTGTTCAATTGCAAATCTTATTCATGTTCGTGATTCAAAATTGCGAATTCGTCAAACGTTCGTCATGTTCGTCAAACTTGTTACATGTTCGAGCGATCGTTGCGTTCGAATTCAGAATTCGTCAGATTTGTTTTCGAACGATTCGCAATTTTTTTGTTGATGTTTTTGTTTTCGTCTTTTCGATAAAGACAAAAAATAAAACTTATTGTTCGATACGCGTCTCGTTCGAAATCATAAATTTCGTCGTGCGAAATACTCGTACGAATTTGACGAAAATTCTATTCTGATTATAGATAATAGAATCGATTGATTTTTTCGACTCGATGTGTTGAAACGATTTTGATAAAGATTTTGCATCGAAAAATGTCAAAATCGAATTTGATCGATATATTTTTTGATTTTCGATAGTCGCATTCAGAACAATTTCATCGAAATCGACTGATTCAAATTTCTAAAAGCATTTACGACTGTTCTTGTTCGAGAAGTGCTATTCGTACGAAATAAACGTCGAAAATCCGAGTTGATTTTGCTTAAAATCATAACATCGTGACTAGAAATCTGAAATGAAATGCTTTGAATTCAGCGAAACACGTTTTTTCAAATGATTTCGCATTTGAAATCGACGTGATTTTCTATTCATATCATGAATTCTATTGTAATTTGTCATGCAAAACTTTTTGCGACAAGACTTGACGATAATGTCGAATGTTTGTCACGAAAAATTCATTTAAATTAGATATTTTCGTTTGCATTGAATTTTCAATATGCGATAAAAATTTGCGAAGAAAACGATCAATTGATTTCAATTATGAAAATTGATTTAGTTGTTGTTTTAAAAATGATCAATTTTTGCAAAATCGACATCTTTCTTGTGAAACAATATTCGAAATCGAATAACAAATTTGATTTAAAATTTTCAACATTTTATCGAACGTTTGTGTTTTTTATCGTCGTCTGATTTTGAATGATATTGTATTCGTATAACAAAGTTTCTGCAAAAATTTTCAAAAAATTGAAATCACGTGCTATTGTTGAAATCGTCGAAATTTTTGAAAAAAATAATTTTCAATGTTTTACGTTCAAAAATCGTTCGATATGTCTTTGAAAATTTTTATTATTTTTATGTTTTGCAATGAAAATAAGACGATCAAAATCGTTGCAATTTCAATTGCTTTCAAAAATTTTGACATAGAATATGAATGGCGCTGTTTCATCATTTCATGAATGCTTCGAAAGTTCGTCAGACTTTTTCACTCATTTTAACGTTTTTTGATTTGTCGTTATTGCTATGAACAGTCGAGATTTTGAACGAATTGACGTTTGTCGTTGAAAATTCAACGAAATCGAATAGTTGAAATCGATTGTATAATTCGTTGTACTGAGATGATTTGTTTTGAAATCTTGTCTCGAATTTTTTTTGTAGTTTTAAAAGTTCGAACTCGTTTCTTAGACTGAAAAATAGATGATAACAAAACAGCACAATCAATTGATTGCGATACTTAACTGTATAATTGTAAATTTTGAAATTTTCGATTTGATGTTCGTTTCAATTACTTTCAAAAACGTATTTCTCGTTCAGACTCTCGTAAAGGAAAATTTTCGTTCAGATCGAATTCTGACGACATGACACGTTCAATCGTTAAATTTTTGACTGCTAAATTGCTAATTATACACGAGTGATGCTAATTTGATGATTATGATAGTTATTAAAATGTAAAAAACTTGAACATCAGAAATGTATAACAGAAAACAATATTATTTCTAGATTAATAATTGCAAAACTAATTATTTTTTAGAAAATTTATTATATACACGTTTTGTTTTTTAAATGCAACTAACAAATCGATTATCGTTTTCGAATATCAACGCGATAATCGTTGTTGTTCTGATTCTATTAATATGACAAATTGCTCGTCGTCATTGTTTGATGTTTCGAATCTGATTTGATTTGATCGAAATTCGATTCGCGCTTTTTGCAAATCTTGAATTCTAATTTTTTACACAAATCGACAAAAATTCAAAAAATAAATTTGATTTGAACACATATCATGAAAAAATGATCGATTTTTCGAATAATTTCGATTGTTACGTTTTTCAAAACATTTTTATCGCAATGTCGAAAAATTTAAAGAAAAAATCAAAAACGAATATCAAAAAAAAAAAACGTAACGAAACATGATCGAAATGTTAAAATCGTTGACGATTCGAATGCGAAAAAAAAAACAAAAATTGTCGATTCGAAATTTTCAAATTTCATCGTCGTTCGAAAACAACGTAACGAAACGAAACGACAATGAACAAAAAAATGACGATACGAAATTTATATCAAAAAAATTCAAAACAAAAATCAATTTCGCGTTAAATACGAATGACATTATATATCATGTTGGCGTTGAACGCGTCGATCGTGTATATTTGTTGTTCAATGAAACGCGAAATATTTCGTTTAATTCACGATACGAATCAACATTAAAAATTCATCGATGTTATGACAGAATTTTTAATACGTTATACATATTTCGATTTTCGCGAAAAATTAAAAATACATCGAACATTGTTTTTTTGTCAATTGACACAAATCAAACGTCATCGATCGTACGAAAAATTCATGTTTATTACATTCGTTTCGCGTTTGTTTCATATCATTGTCATTGATTTCATTCTAATTATGTTCGACGAAATAAACATTGTCATGTTCGCAACATGCAAACATTTTCGTCGAATTTCATTGATTTTCGACAAAAACATTTATGAAACGAAAAAATGAATCAACGCATTATTGAACAAATTATTAATCGTCGATTGAAAAATGTTTGAAATTATAATTTTCGATCGCGATTCAAAATTCATGTCGAATTTTTGACAAATGTTTTATCAAATTAGACACGCGATTGCTGATTTCAATGACATATCATTCGCAAACGAATGATTCGTCAAAACGAATCAATCAAATTGTTGAAATTGTTATCAAATATTTCGTCGTCGAATTTTCGAACATCGATTACATTTTAGTTCTTTTTGCAATTCAAATTCAGTTAAACAACACGTTTAACATCGTTACAAATTTATCATTCAATGAAATTATATACGAGTTCAAAATCAAAAAAACGCGATATTAAATTTAATCGCATTAACACAACAGAAATACAGAATTTGTCAATTGACGCATGAAATATCAGCGAAAAATTGTCGATGTCACGAATTTTGCGATTGTCAAAATCAAAATATATTATGATTCGCGTCATATTTTTATTCGATTAAAACAAAATGAAAAAATCTATTTACAATTCAACAAAATTACAAATTGTTTGACAAATCAAATTCGAAATTATTTCAACAACGTTGCGAATCATTTCGAATTTTTGAACGCATCGAACGTTTCGCGTACAAATTGAAATTGTCATCAACATGACGAATTCATCTCGTCGTGTTTATTGAAACAATTCGAATCAATATTTGTCGAAATGAATTTTTACGAACGTTTTCGTTTTCATTATTTTGATTTCATTGAAATCGAAAACGATACGAATCAATACAAATTTTATAAAATTGAAAAACTAATTGAAAAATCAATCAAAAAATACAACAAAATTTTCGTAATTCAATATTTAATCAAATCAATCGATTATGAATCGAAATATGACGAATAACGAATCATTTTCGAATTAGAAAATTTTCAAAATTTCATTGAATCATACGAATTCAATTATTCGCAAAATTTTGATAATCGCAACGACAAACGAAAAACGAAAAAAAATAAATTGATACATGATATGATTACGCATGATAATAAAACATGAAATTGATAAAAATATTGATTTTTTTTTTTTTTTGATTGATGAATTGTTATGACACAAAATCAAATTAAATGATATGAATTTAAATCAAATATTTTGATCATGACTTTTGACAAAAATTTTGTCGTCATTTCATATTAAAAATGAATTTGATCAGACAATTGATTCGCAATTATTGTACATAAATTGACATTTTGTCGTTCATAATTTTTAAATCAATCAATTCATACATTACGCATAACAAAACAAACGAACAACAAATTGCGAACTTTTTCAAAATATTGTAAATCGATTTTGATGTCGCATATCGAAAAACGAAAAAATTTCGACGCAATCATTGATTTTGAAACAATTTTGTTCAAAATATCGATTTTTCTTTTTGTTGCAATCGACGAGAAATTTGATGAGAATTTTGAAAAAATAATTGATAATACGATTATTGATTTCGATGACGAAAACGATGAAAAAATTATCGATTGAAACGATGACGAAACAAAAATGAAAACATTGATTGTTACGAAACAAATTTCGATTCTGAAATTTGCAAAAAAAAAATAAACAATTGTTTTCGACTTTTTGAAATGACGAATACGAATATGTTCGTGAAATTTGATGTTGTTGTCAAATTTGATCGTTTTGCAACGTTTGCAAATATATTTTTCTGTTCGTTTTTTGATTAAACGAGTTTTTTTTTTTTTTGTTTCAACAATTTTTTTCGCTTTTTGTTTTATTTTGTTTTTCATTGTTCATTCGTGTTTTCGAACATGATAGATTTTTGTGTTTTTTTTGCTTGTTGATATCAATTGTTTTTCGAAACATTAATAAGATTTGAATTCGTGTGTTCGTGATACAACGATCGAAAATCTTGCGTGATTTTGAATCATTCGCGAATAAACAAATTCAATTAAAAGAAATGATCAAAAAAATATTAAATTTCGAAATAAAAATGAAAATGAACGATGCGAAATTCGCAAAAATTGTTGATTTCGTAAAAGAAATAAAATCGTCATTTTGATCGAATGATAAAATTCGCGTAAATATTTCGACATCGTACGATAAACGAATTCGCGAAAATAAATAAATAAATCGAAAATTGATCGTTTCGAAAAAAATTCGTAAATAAATGTTATTGTTGTAATAATTGAAAACGTATTGAATGTACTGATTTGTATCAAGATATTAAATGTCATTCGATGCAATCAATCAATTCTGATTTGACAAAATTGAATATTTCATGAAATTGATTATTGTTGAAATATTGCAAAATTTGTTGTATTGTTCGACGATTAGATATTACGTGCGTTTATGCTGTAATTGATATTAAATGTAACGATAAATTGTTAATTCGATTTTCATAATTTATTGAAAAAATCATGAATGATTATCATTTTATTGTTTTGAATTTCGTTATTTTTGTAAATTACATGCAGATGAAAGCACAAAAAATGTGCGAATGTCAAAACATTAATTTCAACAAAACGCATTAATTTTGTTTTCGTCAAATTATATTAATTGAATTTTGATTGCAACATTTTTGCACAACACATTTGCGAAAATTGTATTTTCAACAATTGTAACAAAATCGAAAAATTTCAAATCGACGAAAGAAAAACAAATAGCAATGTTTTCGTGATGACAAAAACATATGTATTATCGAAAATTCGAAAGACAACAACGATACGCGTTTCAATTCGTGAAATTCGAATTTCATATCGTCGATCGATCGATGAACAAATCAAACAACAAATATATCAACAAACAAAATCACAATTAACGATCATCATCATTTACAAACGATTTTTGACATCGATATTGTTACATTCGTCAAACATTCGTTTCGATTCGTCATTTTTCGTCACGATTTTTTCTCTTTATACAACATACAGAGTTTTTTTCGCGACGTTGTTTCAACTCGACAAATACAAAAAATGAAAATTTCGATATTACGAGTACAAAAACGCACGATGAATCAAACTTTCGCACGAAATACACGAAACGTTCACGACATACGAAAAGAAAAAAAAAAGTATAAACATTGAATCGAATGTCGTGAAAAGAATTCGATTGAAAAAAGTACTGAAAATGATGATGTTTAAAAAGAAATTCTCTAATAGTACGAATAGCGTGAATCATCAGACAGAAAAGCAGTCATTATAGTCATATAGTCGCATAACGAACTCTTAAGATCGGTTTCGAATGCTTAATGAAACAATCAATCAATCAAAACATCACGATTTTCGTATTTCTTTCACATAAGCTTCACATCACGTTTGTTTATTGTATTA
Organism: Physcia stellaris; assembly: GCA_018902385.1. Classification (NCBI taxonomy): domain Eukaryota; kingdom Fungi; phylum Ascomycota; class Lecanoromycetes; order Caliciales; family Physciaceae; genus Physcia; species Physcia stellaris. Next base: position 221,320 of record JABSSW010000065.1, read on the forward strand.
CTTAAGATCAATCATTAGATAACAGACTATTTGAAATCGATCTGTGTGTTCAGATCATCAATTAATGAAGTAGCGGTGCTGATATATGGGAGTCAAGCGATATTATCAGGGTCTGGCCGTATTATTATGTTAGTGGAGCCCCTAACCGAGATACGAGTGTTTGGAGGCGGCCCCGGTTACCGACAACAAAACGCATTTCGACTCCGAACCTTCCTGCTTTGCTGATTGCATGTTGTTTCCCTGCCGACCTAACACAACCAGTGGTAATTGCTCCCAGAAATAAGTCGGAATGGAGTTTGTCGATCGCGGTTACCTAAGTGCCAAGCCCATGCTACATCTTTCCAGGGCTATCGGCAATCAATACGTATCCCATGTTCCGGTGTGATGCGATTTTTGCCTTTCATGTATCGCCACTAACATGTTCAATGTGGGAAGACGAGTACCCGTTCCTGGCACAAGGCATATGAATACGAGAAGAGGAAAAATATCGTTCTTGTATTTTGCCCCAGGTCGGGTAATCGTAGATCTATCAGAGCATATCCCAAAATATTGCACCACTTAGTATCAGGTTATGAGATACGACCTTACATACGCCCCTCCTGAGAAAGCATAATCCTCCTAATGATTTCAAGCCTCGCGCCACCTCTACACGACCCCCTTTTCTAACGAATCGTTCAAATCAGCGAAGGCCCGTACAACCCTCCATGCATGATTAGCTCAGCAGCCATTAGCGAGGCAAGCGAGGGCGTTCGCAGCTAGAAAATTTCGACCAACGACCATCCTCCTCCGCCTTTCATTCTTGCTTAAAAAGCGCTTCAACCCCAGCTCAACACCGTCACGCATCCATAGTCTCAAAATGATAGGCACAGTGGTACACCAGATACAAGGGATAGCGGAGGGTTCCTCGTCCAAAGGCTCTATTCCAGCTCTGCGGCGCAAGTTCATAAATCACATCGAAATAAAGCCTGGCATCACTCTGGGCTATCCACCACGGCTGCTCGGTATCCGGATT